>JARGCU010000105.1:0-32269 GCA_029227775.1 Morpho helenor
GCTGCGTTTGCGGGTTCCACGGCGAGAGCCGCACGTAGGGTTCAGTGGACATCTGCGCGCGTTGGGTTTTCGGGTCCCAGCGCTGTACGCGGGGAAGTGAAGACGCGAGGTTGAAGGAGAGTACGGGCATCCAGGCGAACACCTGGACCTTCGCGCGGGTTTGCAATTGCCAGGCGACAAAGTTAAACAGGTCGGCGCGCATGGGAGATGGCGGTTGGGGAAATAGAGCGCGTTAATTTTGCCATCGCCAGCCGGGTCTGAAAACGCCTGTAGAAAGACGTGGGTGATTTTCATGTCGTAGACACGCTGCACCAGTTTATCGATGTTGCGGGTCTGCTGTGCGGTATCGCAGCGAGTCGTAGACATAGTCGAGGTCGACGTGCATCACGCGGACGGGTTCCTGTTCCTGAACCTGCGTGACCGTACTGGCAAACGTCTTGATAGAAGGGTTTCCCTGAGATAAGCAGGCGAGGAATATTATCAAGATGGCGCACGTCACCAAGTCCATCGGCAAGCGTGAAGGCCAACTGATAACCCTGACGTTTTGCAATGGCAAGCGACGTGCCGTTTGCCTCGCCGTAAGGCCATACCCAGGCGCGCGGTGCTTTGCCGGTCACTTGTTCGATTTTGCTGGTAACGTGGCGTACGTCTTCGCTAATACGCTGGTCGAACTGGGCATCGGTTTCATAGCGCCCGGTGGTTTTATCGTAGAATCGATTGGCGATGGCGGGTTCGAGACTGCCTTGAGGGTTCGCTTGAATACCGTAATGGGAAGCCCAGGTATGGGCGCCAATTTCGACCCGTGAAGAGTGGCTCAATTCCCGGACCATGTCCCAGGTAGCAAAGCGTTCACGCGGGGTCATCAGCCCGCCGAAGTTAACCGCCTGTCGCGCTGGAGTATCAACCCAGCTTCCGACCGGCGCCCACAGAGCAGGGACGTCCCCAGGCCTGAAGCAGCGGCCAGACGCGGGTATAAAAACTGCTGTAGCCATCATCAAAGCTCAACAGAAACGCTTTTGGCGGCAGCGTTTTACGCCCCTGGTGCGCGTCCAGAATGTCCTGAACGCTGATGGCTCGATAACCGTTATGGAGCAGCCAGCCAATCTGATCGTTGAGGGCACTGGTTCGTACCGTCAGATAGCGTTGATCGGCTGCATCATCTTCGACATCGTGATAAGCCAGCACCAGAAAGCGATTGGTGGGCCACGGTTTTTCTGCCTCCAGCGGCGTTCTATTTTGTGGTGGAATAAAGGTCAGCGGTTTGGCACAAACTCCCGCACTCAGGCACAACCAACCGGCAAGAACCAGGCGGCAACCCAGACTTCTGTTCAACATAATCATCCTTAAAAACGTAGCGTTGCATCAATGGCGATGGCGAGGTTACTTTCGCGTTTGCCGTCATAAGGGCGCTTGTCCCAGCTCAGCACCACGCCGGTATCAACGACGTTGTTCCACTGAATTCGTTGACCGTAGCCGGCGAGGGTAATCGCGCCGGGAGCCTGCGCTTTTTGCCAGTAACCGCCACCTCCGGCGAGCAGCTGTTGGCTCCAGAGCGTGTCGTAGTGGCGATACATGAGATGCTCAAGGCAAACGTCGCGGCAGCGGAGAAATCGCGGGCCGGGGTTGTAATAATCGGTATCGACCCGACTGTTGGTACTGGCCGAGAGTTCCGGCATGAGAGAAAGCGTCAGCGCCGGTGTCTGCCACAGGCGTTCTGAGCCCGTGAGGGTGTATTCCTGTCGGTGGTTGCCGTCAGTGAAGTCGCTTAGCGCCGCGCTGAGGCGGTACTCGCGTCTTTCGTTCTGATACCAGCGGAGCCAGGCCTCGCCTCGATTAGCGCTAATGCCGCTACGCAATGCGCGCAGCGGGTGGTGCGGGAAATTCGTTCGAGGTTGCTGCCTATCTGCCAGCTATCTCCGAGGCTATAGCGGGTGGAAAGCCGGGGCACCCGCTTTGCGGGTGCCGTGAAAATGAATAGAGGACACCTCTGCCTCGGCCCAGAAATCACGCGGTCGCCACTCAATACCGCCAAACTGCTGGCGGCTGATGCCTTTGCCTTCATCAAATTGCCCTTGCGTAAAACGACTGCCCGCAAAAGGACGCCAGCTACCGTCAATCGGTGGGCCGTAAAGCGTGGCATCCCAGGAGAGGTCATGCGAACCGCTAATGGGGTTATCGGAATGAAGACCTTTACCCACGTTCAACTTCAGCTCTGAGAAATGGTGCAGGCTGCGCATTCTTGCCAGGTCGCGAGAGTCGGTGTCCTTTGGCGTTCTGGCAACGACATCGTTGGTGAGCAATTCCATTTGCTGCCATTCGTGAAGGTCCATGGCCACGTACGCCTGCTGACGCTCCAGCTCAATGTTGGTGGGCTCCAGCGCTTCTGCCATTTTTAGCGTCCGTTCTGCGGCGCGCGGCAGCCCGCGGGCCTGAAGCAAGGTGGCGTAATCAATTTTCAGCCCTTGATTGCCCGGTGCTGTCGATGTCAGATGTTGCGCGAGTGCCTCCGCTTCAGGCAGCGAGTGGGGTTTGCAGCAGATACTGAAAATAGAGGGATTGACCGATAAGCCATCTATCATTTGGCTGCGGCGAGGGATCTCCGTAGTCATAGCGGGCCCAAGGAGTCTGTTTCACGATGCTATCGACGTACTCACGTGCGGACTCATAATGGCCGGTATTCAGCAGGGCAAAGAAGAGATCCTGCCGGTCGTCATCAGGATCGGGCTTATAGTTCGGGTGCTGTGCAAGGAGCGCAACGCGGCGTCGGCATTTTTTTGTTCGAGATAAGCGGAAATGACCCAGCCGATAGCCCAATCTGGTAGGGACTGGCCTTGCGCAATGAGCGATTGATATGCGCTGATGACGCCGGGGTAATCGGCGTTAGCGTACAGGGCGCCGAGTCTATCTATTTGCGCACGATATCTGTCCGCCTGCGCATCGGGTTGGGCCTCCCAGCGTGTTAGCAGAGTGCGATAGCGGCTCAGGGTACGTTGAGGGAGTACAAAGCGCTCCTGCTCCGTTCGTGTTGGCAGCGCAGCCACGCGCACATGCTGGCCGCATCATTCAACGCCAGACGACGTTGTTGTTCTGGTGACGGCGTAATTTCCCGCGAAAAGGAAAGGGCGGGACTATCGATCCGGTTTTGCGCCAGCGCGTCGACCCATTCCTGCCGTATTTCAGGGGTATCCTCACCGCGGTTAAGTATTCGCGTATCAACCAAAAGCCGGTCGGCATTTTTCCCCTGACGCTGATACACATAAGCGAGCGTTTGCAGATGCGCGAGACTCGGCTGCGACGCGAGCAGGCGCTGCACCTCCTGTAGGGCGAGATCATCCTTCCCCGCGTCGGCTAACGTTTTCACGTAGCTAATGCGATAGTCATCGTTGTCCGGTGACAGGGTAATGGCTTGCTCCCAGAGGGGAAGAGCATTATCCCACTGATGAAGGTTGCGCCAGGACTGTGCCGTTGCCGCGATCGCGCGTGAGGGCATCGGCATATAAACCTGATAACGCTCCCAGAGATGAATAACGTCCCGATCTCGTCCTGCCCAGGAGGCCACCTGTAGCCAATCCGCAACCTGCTGTGAGGTTAACGGATGGTGCTGCTCATAGCGCTGAACATAAAGGAGATACGGCGCATAATTTCCGTCGCGTGCCTGCTGAATTTGGTTGGTCATATATCGATTCAGTGCCCAGTACTCGCCCAGGTAAAAGTAATAACAAGCTAATTGAAATCGACAATGTTGCACGATGATAAAGGTATGATTTATTGAAATGAATTGTACTTTCCATATCTATTAGCCATTGGTGTATCAAAAGTCACTGCAAAACCTATCCGCCTTTCAGCGCTGGTGAAAGAGTAAGGTAATGAACGCATTTTATCCTGATTGCACATTGCGATGGTCGGTTTATTTTATGGAAATAAATGGCTTCCTTATTAATGACTGGGAGTGCCAAGCAATATACACCTGATATGGTTGTTGTTAAATATGTTCGAGGAAGGCTAATGTTTTAGGATTTATCTGTGGTGATTCGGAATTTTTGTAATCGAAAGATCGAGTTTGTATTTTTATCGCATTGATATTATTGTATTTTATTGTTTTTGATTTTTTTGAAACCATTCTGGAAACTGCGTTTTAGTATTCTTTTTCAGGCTTTTATGGGCACATTTGGGACAGTTTTTGACAGAAATTCCTAATGTCCAGAATGCTCTCTTTTACTCTGTTGCAATTTAATTATAATTAACCGCACTAGACGTAATGATACTTCTTTTTAGAGAAGGGATGAATTCATAAAATACACCTTTATTAAAGGTGGTGAAGCCCTATCATCATAATAAAAATATTGTGAGGCGGCATTCTGTCTACTTCTTCCATGGACGCTCTTGTTTGAAAATATAAAGGGATGATTGTGGCAACATCAATACTGTTAGTGACGCAGGATTGTTATCTCGTCAAAGGTATAAAAATATTTTTCCCTGACATCATCCAACTCAGTTCGATTAACCACCAGGTTTTTGAAAGTCAGGCTGACGAGTATTCTGTACTGATCGACAGCCGCTCACCGCTGCGTTGTTATGACTACCTGATTATAAATGCCGTAAAGGCCAGGAAGCCTGTCTATTGCGTGATGCTGGATATGCGTCAACGGGAGTCACATCTGTTTAGCCTGAAGATGTTTTTAAACACATCTCGATCATCAGGGGATATGGCAGGCCTACTCACGCTGTTTCTTAATATGAAGAGCAAACGTCTCACGCCAGTATGGCTCGAGAATCTCGGACTTAGTGTGCATGAGCAAAGCATGCTTCGCATGCTGAACGCAGGGATGTCGATGGAGGAAATAGCGGGTGTATTGAAGGTGTCGGTTAAAGGGCTTTACCGGGAAAGAACGGCGCTCTATGAACGCCTTGGCGCCACGAATTTTAACGAGGCCTGCCTGTTTATCTTCCGCAACCGTCTTCTGGACGATTTGAGTGATGGCCCATTGGCAATGCGCCATACCCCTTGAGGTATGACGCTCGACAGATTTAGCTTTGCGCGCGCGGTTGCGTGACGCGCAGTCCGCTGAACAACGTGGCGACGACTGCTAGCGTACCGGCCAACAGCAGCGATACGTGAGTACCGCCGTTGCCAAAAGAGTTAAACATCAGGGCGACGAGCGCTGCACCGGTACTTTGTCCCAGCAATCGCGCGGTACCGAGCATGCCGCTGGCGCCACCGCTGCGGTTACGCGGTGCGGAAGCAATAATGGTGTGGTTGTTCGGTGATTGGAAGAGGCCAAAGCCAGCACCGCACAGCAGCATACGCCAGATAATATCGATATCGCTCGGTGACGACGGCAGCAGCGCCAATCCAAACAGGCCGCAAGCCATAATTGCCATACCCAGCGCCCCGAGCAGACCCGCATGAACGCGCTCGATAAGATAGCCCGCTAGCGGAGCCATCACCATGGTCGCCAGCGGCCACGGCGTCAGCAGCAATCCAGTCTCTACCTCGGTACGGCCGACAACCGATTGCAGGAAGAACGGCAGAGACACCATTGCTAGCATTTGCGCACAGAAAGAGCAGATAGAAGTGCAAATGGACAGTGAGAACAGCGGAATACGCAGCAGGTCGACCGGTAGCAGCGGCACCGGCAGACGCAGCTGGCGACGGACGAAGAAGAAGCCAATCACCAACAGCGCAACGATTTCCAGCACCACCACTTGAGTGGACTGCCCTTGAGCAAAGCCACTTAGCGCTGTGATAAGCAAACCGAAAGTGAGCGCATTCATCACCGCGCTCGGCAGGTCGAAGCGTTGCGTCTGACTACGTGTACCGTTTGAAGGCAGGAAGCGGACGGCCAGTAACCAGGCAATAATCCCGAGCGGCACGTTAATAAAGAAAAGCCACTGCCAGCTGGCGAGTGAAAGAATCGCCGCTGCAATAGTGGGACCTGCTGCCGAAGAGACCGCGACCACGAAAGAGTTTATCCCCATCCCACGACCTAACTGACGCTGCGGGTAAATTAGGCGAATGAGCGCCGTGTTGACGCTCATGAGCGCGGCACCGCCGAAGCCTTGCAGAATACGCGCTAACGTAAGCATTTCCAGGGAATTGGAGAACGCGCAAAACAGTGAAGCCAGCGTGAAGACCACCAGACCCGCTTTATAAATGCGGTGGTAGCCAATCATGTCGCCGAGGAAAGAGAGGGAGAGCAGGGAGATAACAATCGCTATCTGGTAGGCGTTGACTATCCAGATGGACGCTGCCGGTGAGGCGTGCAAATCTGTCGCTATGGTGGGTAGCGCAACGTTAGCAATAGCCCCGTCTAGCACTGCCATCGTAATACCGATAACAATGGTAAGAATAGCCCCGTAACGTTGTGGGATCGGAAGGCCATCAATCAGGTTTCGAGTCATGTTAGAAACTTGTTTTCATGTAAATTATTATCCAGAGAATGATTCTAGCATCGATTATTCGTTTGAATGTCGTAGATTTGTAACCAGGTCACAGAAGTTTCATTGCTACGGAGGCATTGCGAAATTATAATAAAAACCGGTTCTAATTTTTATAAAACAGTTGCGATGAGGTGATAAATGTCAGCAACGGATTTGGACAAACAACCAGATTCTGTCTCTTCGGTACTCAAGGTATTTGGTATCCTGCAGGCACTTGGCGAAGAACGCGAAATTGGTATTACTGAACTGTCGCAACGCGTCATGATGTCAAAAAGCACCGTCTATCGCTTTTTGCAAACCATGAAATCATTGGGATACGTTGCCCAGGAAGGAGAATCCGAAAAGTATTCACTCACGCTGAAGCTGTTTGAGCTAGGTGCGCGTGCCCTGCAGAACGTCGATTTAATCCGCAGTGCGGATATCCAGATGCGCGAACTCTCTCGTCTGACGAAAGAGACCATTCACCTGGGCGCGCTGGATGAAGACAGCATTGTCTACATTCATAAAATCGACTCTATGTACAACCTGCGTATGTACTCTCGCGTAGGTCGCCGGAATCCACTGTACAGCACCGCGATTGGTAAAGTACTGCTGGCATGGCGCGATACGGCTGAGGTTCGTCAGATCCTCGAAGGGGTTGAGTATAAATGCAGCACCGAGCGTACCATTGCGAATACCGATGAACTGATTACCGTTCTGGAGCAGGTACGTAAACAGGGCTGGGGTGAAGATAACGAAGAACAGGAAGAAGGGCTGCGCTGTATCGGCGTACCGGTATTCGATCGTTTTGGCGTGGTGATCGCCGGGTTGAGTATTTCTTTCCCAACGCTGCGTTTTTCTGAAGAACGTCTGCATGAGTATGTGGCGATGCTGCATACCGCAGCGCGTAAAATTTCAGAGCAGATGGGATACAACGATTACCCGTTCTGAGTTTGAAATAAGAAAGCCCGGCGTTGAACCGGGCTTTTTTTTACTCATTTTTAACCGTTATCGACCACGCTTGTACTTTTTCTCAGCAGCGGGCAACTAGACCGACCGACCACACCATTGTCACCGTGTAGATAAAATGCGGTGCTATAGCCTTGTGCAGTCAGATACTTACATTGCAGGCCCAGGCCGCCAGCCGTTTTCCTGGCTTCCCACCAGTACGCCGTAACCGCTCAGGAGCACCCCGATCGATACGATAACCAGAAAAACGATAGTTCTGATAAACAGGCGCATAAGAATTCCTCTTCTATTATTTCTTTCATGAATACTACGTTACTGCGATAACGGATTGACACAAGTCTCTGATTCCTAAAAGCGGGAGATGCCGTTACAGTTAGCCGCGGTTTAAGGTTAGCATGCTAACCTGGTTGCATCTGAATAAGAATTCATGCGGAGAGTGGAGTGAAAAAGTTTCGGTGGGTATTACTAATACTCGTGATTGCCGCCTGCCTGCTGCTCTGGACACAGATGATCAACGTGATGTGCGATCAGGATGTTCAGTTTTTCAGCGGCATTTGCAGCATTAACCGGTTTATACCCTGGTAAAACATTTTTGCCGGCTATGATTTCCTTCCGTAATGTGAGTGGTAGAATAGATCGTTCCTTTTGAGGTGGTAAAATGAGTGATCTTGTAAGTTCTGGGGCATTAAATCTGGTATCTCTGGCATTTTCCTTCCTGCTGCTGTTAGTCGGTCTGGTGTTGTGGTTCTTTGTGAATCGCTCTAGCTCCCGCGCTAACGAGCAAATTGAACTCCTTGAATCGCTGCTCGATCAGCAAAAGCGCCAGAATGCGCTGCTGCGTCGTTTATGCGAAGCCAATGAGCCGGAAGCGAAGGAAGAAGAGGCACCAAAAGCAGAAGAAGTTGAAGACGAAAGCAAAGATGATTTCATTCGCCTGGTGGCAGAACGATAGTATCTTTTACAGCCAACGCCGGGCAGCCTGATTCAGGCTGCCGGACGCCGCTCGATGCACTGTCCTGGTGCGCTTATTTCCGCTCTCCTTACTCTCAGCCGTTACGCCACATGCCACGCTTATTGCGCAATGGAGAAAGGATATATTTGTCCCCCGTCCAGACCGCCTTATCTATAACGTTATGTTATTATTGCCTATAAATCATTCAATGAATCTATTCTTCACGCAGAGATATTATTGTTCGTATTAACCTTGTACGAAGTGGTTAATTAATCACCCGGTGGGGTAAGCATAATCTGCGCCATAATAGCGAAACGTTTTTATTGCTTTGTAATGAAGCAATGTCACGAAACTTTCATTATTTTGGTGCAATATAAGATGTGATTGTGAGTCGTATGCTCATCGTTTGGTCGACGGGTTCGGACAGGGGACTTATAACTGACGGGCTAATCGGCATGCGAAAATGTTATAGCGAAAATAATCTAACGATATAAAAAATTTTTGAGGCGATAAGGTTAATCTGGACGCTGAAAAAAAGTTGGTCTATGTTAAAAATGTCTTACGTTACCGTAAGCTAGGTCACATTTCAGATCCGCTAACATTCATTAAACACCGCGTTTTGTTGTGGGGAAATGCGCCTCGAGACAACGGAATTGTTGGGATTTGTGCGGCTGATCGAGACACCTTTAAAAATGGCTTGCCATTATTAACGTTGTATGTGATAACACGTTTTGGGTTAAACGAGGTACAGTTCTGTTTATGTATGGCATTATCAGTAAAGAAGTTCTGAGTAAACACGTTGACGTTGAATACCGCTTCTCTGCCGAACCTTATATTAGTGCCGCATGCAGTCATGTCTCAGTTTTATCTATGAAAACGCCTGCGGGCGCAGAAAACACTCTAAGGAATTTTGCAAATGGCAAAGATTAAAGGTCAAGTTAAGTGGTTCAACGAGTCTAAAGGTTTTGGTTTCATTACTCCTGCTGACGGCAGCAAAGATGTATTCGTACATTTCTCTGCAATCCAGGGTAACGGCTTCAAAACTCTGGCTGAAGGTCAGAACGTTGAGTTCGAAATTCAGGACGGTCAGAAAGGCCCAGCGGCTGTTAACGTAACCGCTATCTGATTCGACAATCACTGATCTTGCAGCGCGTTAGCGCAACATTATCAGACATAAAGCCTCGTTAATGCGGGGCTTTATCATTTTATCCCCATCGCTTCACCTTTCTCCTTCGCCTGAATAGCGGTACACTTTCGCCCTTTAAAATAGAGCCGGAGTTGCTATGTCCTACAGTTGTCCGCTTTGCCATGCGCCGTTAGCGCGCAGCGGCAATAGTTATCTTTGCCCGCAGCGTCATCAGTTCGATCGGGCGAAAGAGGGATACGTTAACCTCCTGCCAGTACAGCATAAACGCTCCCGTGACCCCGGTGATAGCGCCGAGATGATGCAGGCGCGTCGCGCCTTTCTTGATGCCGGGCACTATCAGCCGCTTCGCGATGCCGTCAGCGCTAAATTACGCGCGATCAAACCCGAACACCTGCTGGATATTGGCTGCGGGGAAGGGTACTACACCCACGCTTTTGCAGATGAAGCACAGGTAACCTGGGGGCTGGACGTGTCGAAAACCGCGATTCGTTATGGTGCGAAGCGCTATCCGCAGGTAGATTTCTGCGTAGCATCCAGTCAACGTCTCCCTTTTGCTGATAACAGCATGGATGCGGTAGTGCGTATTTATGCGCCTTGTAATCCACAAGAGCTGAAGCGGGTGGTGAAACTGGGCGGTTGGGTGATAACCGTAACGCCGGGGCCACGACATCTGGTCGAGCTGAAAGGGCTGATTTATAACGAAGTGCAGCTTCACGCGCCGCATTCAGAAGTGCTGGATGGCTTTACCCTACAAAGCCACGATGCGCTGGCCTATCCAATGCAGTTGACCGGTCAGGAAGCGGTTACGCTTTTGCAGATGACGCCGTTTGCGTGGCGGGCGAAGCCGGAAGTGTGGGAGAAGTTAGCGGAGCAGACACAGTTTGCATGCCAGACGGATTTCGCGATTCACGCCTGGCAAAGAGATGCGGATTAACCCATATAGTGGGCGTAAAGAATCTGCGCACCGATAGCAATCAGCACAATCCCGCCCAAAATTTCGGCCCGTTTGCCAAGCAGCGGGCCGATAAAGCGACCCACCATCATCCCTAAGGTAGACATCAAGAAGGTCGCGCAGCCGATGGCAAACGCGGTTGCGAGAATGTTGACCTGCAGGAAGGCCAGGCCAACGCCGACGGCCATCGCGTCCAGGCTGGTGGCAATGGCGGTGGTCACCAGCAGCCAGAAACCATGACGACGCGGAGTTTCTGCCTCATTGTCGTCATCTGTGCCACGGAACCCTTCCAGTACCATACGGCCGCCGAGGAACACCAGCAGAACGAAAGCGACCCAGTGGCTCCACTCCATAACGAACTGACTCGCCAGCATGCCAAGACCCCAGCCAATAAGCGGCGTTAGCATTTCAATGATGCCAAAAATGAGGCCAGTACGCAGGGCTTCGGAGAATTTAGGTTTGTGTAGCGTGGCGCCTTTACCAATCGATGCAGCGAACGCATCCATTGACATGCCAAGGGCGAGAAGGATAGTGGCGGTTAAGTTCATGCGAAGGTCCAGACCGGGAAGTTTCCATATGACACATTCCTGCCCCCAGTAATCAGCAGTAAATGCGTCTATGGTCTCGCTTGACTACGATGTAATCCGTACGCACCACGTTTTTCAACGAGTATGTTGACACGTACATTTCCATTTAATGGAAATTAGCTACTCCCCAACGACGGGCGCAACCTTAACATATTTTTAGAATATAAAACAACTCTAAGGCTTGCTTATTTAATTGTTTAATGATAACGATTTTCATTTAGATTTATTGGGTAATCAGGAGGTTAACAAATATGGAGGTATTTTGCGGAATAAACATAGCCAACGCTATAATTGATCTGTTTGAAAATAGCACAGATATAGCGATGGCTATATTTTAACTCATTGAGAATTAACGAGAAGTTTGTAAATCTTTTCCAGGTCGTCAATATTCTTTACGCGGACAAGAAGGCGGCGCTGTTCTAATTGCATAACCAGTACACCATCTTCCGATAAATTCATTTTTTGGATTCGACTGTATTTAATCCAGGCATTTGCAAAGAAGAAGCCTTCGGTTTTAAAGATAATTTTCGGGCTACGGATCCAGAACAGATAAAATCCAGTCAGCGCTAGAGCACATAATAACCATGTGGTGATTAATTCACCGTGGTTATTCACATTGTTGTAAACCAGGATAAACGATCAGTACAACGAAGATAACGCTGTCGACACGGCCAGCGCGCAGCAGCGGAACGGACAGCAGAGTGGTGCCATGACGGCGGGGCATGATGAACTGGTCGTAGATGGCAAATGCCAGCATTGCAATGATAAAGAGAACCAGTACCAGATCCGTGATTGTCATTAAGCTCCAGATAAAAAAAACCGGGGGCAGGGCCCCGGCATACTACAGATATTACAGACCCAGCAGGCCGACAGCGTAGCCTGCGATACCAATGACGAAGAAGCCAATGATGATCCACAGGGCGTTAACTTCTTACGCAGCAGCCACATACAGGCGAAGGTCAGCAGCAGCGGTACCAGACCCGGCATCAGCTGATCCAGGATGGTCTGCACGGTGGTAACACGAGTCTGACCATCCTGACCGGTGATGGTCGAAACCACCAGCGGGATGTTCACGTGCGTCCACTTGTTAACCAATGCCCCCATGACAAACAGGCCGAGGATTGACGCCCCCTCAGTCAGTTTCTGCAGGAAGCCGCCGCCCATATCCTTAACGATGTCGATCCCTTTCTGGTAGCCGTAAGCCACGCCGTAGTAACGGGTCAGCAGACGTACTGCGTTGAACAGGATGAAGAACAGCAGTGGCCCAAGCAGGCTGCCGCTCATCGCGATACCGGCACCCAGTGCCGCGAATACCGGACGTACGGTACCCCAGAAGATTGGGTCACCCACGCCTGCCAGCGGACCCATCAGACCAACTTTGATACCGTTGATAGCACCATCGTCGATCTCTGCGCCGTTCGCACGCTGCTCTTCCATCGCCAGCGTTACGCCGAGTACCGGCGCTGCTACATATGGATGAGTGTTAAAGAATTCCAGGTGACGCTTGATAGCCTGTTTACGCGCATCGTTGTTCTCTGGGTACAGACGACGAATCGCTGGAACCATAGAGAAGCAGAAGCCCAGCGCCTGCATACGTTCGAAGTTCCATGAACCCTGGAACAGGTTAGAACGAATGGACACGCCACGAATATCACTCGGTGTGAGTTTTTTCTCGGTGGTGGTAGTTTTAGTCATATCAACCATTTCGCTCACCTGTTAGTCCAGTTCGTTATCAAGATCGTTATTACCAGCAGCCTGAACTGGCGCACCGGCTACGCGGTTATATTTCGGGCTCAGCTGAATGTAGAGGATGGCCATAACTGCACCAATCACACCCAGAGCAACCAGGTTGAAGTTAGTAAACGCCGCGGTAACGAAGCCGAGATAGAAGAACGGCATCAGGTAGCCTGCGCGCATCATGTTGATGACCATCGCATAACCAACTACCACAATCATACCACCGGCGATGTTCAGACCGCTGGTGACCACTTCTGGCAGGGCGTTCAACAGGCCCTGAACTTCACTGGTGCCTACGGATACGGCAACGATAACCGCTGGGATAGCGATACGCATTGCTTGCAGGAACAGGGAAGAGACGTGCAGCCACGAGATGGCCGTCAGGTTACCGTTTTCCGCCGCTTTATCCGCCGCGTGCTGGAAGGCAACGGTGATAGTACGAACGATGATGGTCAGAACCTGGCCTGCAGCTGCCAGTGGAATCGCCAGAGCGATACCTGCACCAATGCTTTGGTGACCGGCAATAACCAGAACGGTTGAAATAATTGAGGCTAATGCGGCATCTGGTGCTACTGCTGCACCGATGTTCATCCAGCCCAGCGCGATCATTTCAAGGGTACCACCGATGATAATACCGGTTTTCATGTCCCCGAGAACGGCACCGATTAGCGTACAGGCCACCAGCGGACGGTGGAACTGAAATTCATCAAGTACCGACTCCATACCCGCGATACCAGCGATACGATGCACACACCAGCACAATCTGAAGAGTGGTAATCTCCATTGTACTTCTCCTATTGCTTATACAGACTTAAGTGTGAAGGCTAAAAAACGTTGCCCGAGCGGTTATTTATCCGCTTTGGCAATCAGATCCATCATTTTCAGTTTCTGATCGGTGGAGACCTTACGGGCTTCCAGCTCAATACCGCGGGCATTCAGTTTCTTGAAGGCTTCGATATCTTTTTCATCAACGGAAATCGCGTTGTTGACCTGGGTTTTGCCCTGACGGAATGCCATGCCACCAATGTTTACGCTGGTCAGTTTCACGCCGCCTTCGACGATACGTTCAACGTCGGTCGGGTTGGTGAACAGCAGCATCACACGATCGCCTGCATATTTCGGGTTGTTGTAAACGCGGATCATTTTGGCGACATCGACAACGTGTGCCGTTACGCTGGAGGAGCAACCTGAGTCAGCAGGGTTTTACGCACGGTATCGGCGGCAACTTCATCGCTGACGACAATGATGCGGGTGACGTTGGTCTCTTTGGTCCAACGGGTCGCGACCTGGCCGTGAATCAGACGGTCATCGATACGCGCCAGACCGATGGTCATGTAGTCGTTCGGGCCCATTGGTTTCGCCGGAGCGGCGGCTTTCGGTGCAGCAGGAGCCGCAACCGGAGCAGCTTTCTCGACAGGTTTGGCTTTCAGCGCTTTCACGCCTTCGCTACCGGTTTCCACCGCCAGCGCAACCAGCTCGTCAAAGCTTGGGTTATCGTCACGCGCCATGAAGGTTTCGACCAGCATCGGTACGTTGACGCCCGCGATCACTTCATAGTTTTCTTTATCAACTACAATGCGGCTTGCCGCGTTGAATGGGCTACCGCCCCAGGTGTCAACAAGGAACAACACGCCTTTGCTGGTATCAAGCTTAGCCAGTTGCGCATTGTATTTTTCGATTAACGTGTCTGCATTCTCGCCAGGCACGAAATCGATCCAGCCAACATTGTCCTGCTCGCCCAACAGCATTTCTGCCGTTTTCAGCAGTTGTTCTGCTGCCCAACCATGTGTGCCTATTACAATAGCAATCGTCACTTGCTACCTCCTTTATTATCGTGTGTATCAGTAGGGCTGATACATTCATGAGTCGACACGTTACCGAATCGATTCAGACAAGGGTTAGAGACAAAAAATAAATAACTACCGAGAATTATTTTAGACAGTGAAAGAATAATTAATGTGATGAAGATCCGTAATTTAGTTAAAGAGCCGCAATTATTTTGTGGTGCAAAAAAATTACCTTACATTTTGCAAAGACTCGTAAATCTCTGCCAAATGTCATTTGTTTTTGCTATGTTAATGCTTCGTTTAATCACACAGGAGTATAGGGCATCAGCCCGATGTATGGATCGTCACCGACGCCTTTTGCACACGCTCGCTTTTGCGACGCACTTCCCGGCCTTTCGCGCCACGCTTTTTTATCGTCTGGTATCGTCTCGCTTAAACATGACATAGCGATGACTCGTCTCGTCTCTCGTTGGAGTGGGTTTATGGAATTGCTAATGGACCCGTCAATCTGGGCTGGATTATTGACGCTTGTCGTTCTGGAAATCGTTCTCGGTATTGATAACCTGGTGTTTATCGCCATCCTTGCCGATAAATTGCCACCAAAACAACGAGATAAAGCGCGTCTGATTGGCCTGTCGCTCGCGTTAGTGATGGCGTCTGGGATTGCTTTCCGTCATCTCATGGATGGTCACGCTGACCGCGCCGCTCTTCAGCGTATGGGGGGCAGACGTTCTCCGGACGAGACCTTATTATGTTGGTCGGGGGTCTATTCCTGCTGTTTAAAGCGACGACCGAGCTGCACGAACGGCTGGAAAACCGCCAGCACGATTCCGGGCACGGTAAAGGCTATTCCAGCTTCTGGGTTGTGGTGGCGCAGATTGTCGTACTGGATGCCGTCTTCTCGCTTGATGCGGTGATTACCGCGGTCGGGATGGTGAACCATCTTCCCGGTGATGATGGCGGCAGTCGTGATTGCGATGGGCGTGATGCTGCTGGCCTCGAAGCCGCTGACGAATTTCGTCAACCAGCACCCAACGGTGGTGGTGCTGTGTCTGAGCTTCCTGCTGATGATTGGTCTGAGCCTGGTTGCCGAAGGCTTCGGCTTCCATATTCCGAAAGGCTATCTGTACGCGGCGATTGGCTTCTCGATTATTATTGAGCTGTTCAACCAGATTGCCCGTCGTAACTTTATTCGCCACCAGTCGACGCTGCCGTTACGTGCGCGTACGGCAGATGCCATTTTGCGCCTCATGGGCAACCGTAAGCAGGTGAATGCGGCAAATGACGAAGGTCAACAGCCGACGATGCCGGTGCCGGAAGGCGCGTTCGTGGAAGAAGAACGCTATATGATTAACGGCGTTCTGACGCTGGCCTCTCGTTCGCTGCGCAGCATTATGACCCCGCGTGGGGAAATTAGCTGGGTGGATGCGGACCTGAGTACCGAAGAAATCCGCCAGCAGCTGCTGTCATCGCCACACAGCCTGTTCCCAGGTGTGTCGGGGTGAGCTGGATGAAATCGTCGGTATCGTGCGTGCTAAAGAGCTGCTGGTGGCGCTGGAAGCGGGTGAAGACGTCCTGGCAATAGCCTCGGCAACACCGGCGATTATTGTCCCGGACACGTTGGATCCTATCAACCTGCTGGGCGTACTGCGTCGGGGCGCGCGGAAGCTTCGTTATCGTGACCAACGAGTTTGGTGTGTACAAGGGTTGGTCACGCCGCTGGACGTGCTGGAAGCGATTTGCCGGTGAATTCCCGGACGCCGACGAAACGCCGGAAATTGTGGCGGATGGCGACGGCTGGCTGGTGAAGGGTACCACCGACCTGCACGCGTTCCAGCACGCATTGGGGCTGGATAACCTGGTGGATGATGATATCGCGACGGTGGCGGGGCTGGTGATTGCCGTCAACGGGCAGATCCCACATGTTGGCGATGTGATTGAACTACCATCGCTGCACATCACGATCACGGCGGCCAATAACTATCGTGTCGATCAGATTCGCGTGGTGAAGCTGGCTTCACCACACGACGGAAGACGAATAAGGTAGTTGAGTAATCCCGGCGGCGCTTTGCCTGGCGGGACTACGAGAAGAAGTGACTTTGGGGGGAACTCCCGGGTCACTTCGTTCACTCGGGCTACGATATCTGCGAATTCAATTTGTTATGCGTCGCCAGCCACTCGGGAAATGCCTCCAGCGGCATCGGCTGCGCATAGAGATACCCTTGCAACAAATGCACGCCGTGCTGCTGCAAATAGAGCGCCTGCGCTTGGGTTTCGACCCCTTCAGCAACCAGCTCAATATTCAACCGCTGACCCAGCGCGATAATGATATCCGTCACCGTCCGAGTTCACCGCATCGGTGCCAATGGCGCTGGTAAAGGACTTGTCAATTTTCAGGATGTCTGGATGCAGCATTTCAAGCCAGGAGAGCGAACTGTTGCCGGTGCCAAAATCATCGATAGCCAGTTTAATCTGATGGTTCCCCAGCTCACTGCGTAACGGGTAGCCTACGTCATTCAGCGCGTCACGCTCGGTGAGTTCTACCGTCAGTTGCTGTGCGGGGTTTACGTTGAACCAATTCTGCTTTAAATCTTTCAACAATTTGCCGTTTTTAAAGTGCGGAGCCGCAACGTGATGCCTATCTGAAAATCGCTATCCTGAGGGAACAAATGCAGACGCTGCGCTGTTTCGCTGATGACGTAGCGGGTCAGCGGAATAATCAGGTTTTGCGTTTCGGCAATGGGTATAAATACGTCCGGCGCGACCCAGCCGACGCGCGGATTGTTCCAGCGCAGCAGGATCTCCACGCCGATACAGCGCTGTGCGCGAGCATCCATTTGCGGCTGGCAATAAAAGGCCGAACTCTTTACCGGCAATGCCCATGTTTATTTCCCGGGAAAAGCTCAGTCGATCAGCGGTCGCAAGCCAGGCAATCCACGTAAACAGAACGCTCATGATGAGCGCCAGCGGCAGGTCGGTGACCAGATTAGTGAGTGCAAGCCGGTTCGGGCCCGGGCCTTAGCGCCGCGACGCTAAACGGGAAGGCAGTTGAAGCACGTAGATACACCTGATTGCCTGTGCTGTCTAACTGCCCGGTTATCCCACACAAACCTATCGTGCTGATAATGCTGGTCAGCGACGTTCAGGCTAACGTGCGTTATCAGCGGTGGGGCGGACTCAAGGATGATATTGCTGATTAAATCAATGTTGATGGAGACCATCACGCCATCCTGACCATCCGCTGATGCAGGAAACCACTGGACAAGGATAGGGCTGCCTATCATTAAGGAATGATCGGTTGTGAGCAGGAGCAATGGATTTTTAGTTGGCAACTGCGGCTGAAGTGAATGGACGTCGATATTGCGTGAACCCAGCGCGCTGGAGCAATAAAGCTTGCCCGATTTAACCAGCGCAAATAGAGCGTACCGTTTGCAGCATGACGGCCAGTTTACGCAGCGGCAGATGAATGGCCTCACACGGCTGTCCGACCAGGGCGAGCATCTCTGCACGTTGTGTTTTTAGCGGTTGTAGGATTCGGTTGAGACGATCGACGGAGTGGGCCGTGAGAGCATCAATCTGATGCTGATTTATGCTGCGCTGCGAAATAAATCGTATTCCCTAGTGTCAACGCAAAAGCACAGAGCGCGACAATCACACAGACGGGCGATTCGCTTATGAAGGTAGAGCCTGATAATTCCTTGTGCTGATTGCATATCCGCTGCTCGTCGCGCTTTGAGTGGTTATGAAAATAGCAGTGACAACAGAGCAAGTGTAGTGGGTAGCGAAAATAGTGAGAAAAAATAGGCAAATAAATCGCCTACCCGTATTAGGGGTGGGCGAAATAACGTATTAGTCGCACTGAACCTTAATAGCCAGACCACCACGCGACGTTTCGCGATATTTGGCGTTCATGTCTTTACCGGTTTCGTACATGGTTTCAATAACCTTGTCGAGGGAAACGCGCGGCTCCGCTGGTACGACGCATCGCCATACGTGCGGCGTTAATCGCTTTGACCGAGGCAATGGCGTTACGCTCAAATGCACGGCACCTGAACCTGACCTGCAACCGGGTCACAGGTCAGACCGAGGTTATGCTCCATACCAATTTCCGCCGCGACGCACACCTGCTCCGGGCTGGCACCCAGCAGTTCAGCCAGGCCGGCTGCCGCCATCGAACAGGCTACGCCCACTTCACCCTGGCAACCCACTTCCGCGCCGGAGATAGAGGCGTTCATCTTATACAGCGCGCCAATGGCACCGGAGGCCAGGAAGTAGCGAATATAGATATCCGGGCTAACGGACTCGATAAAGTGATCGTAATAGGCCAGTACCGCCGGAACGATACCGCAGGCGCCGTTGGTCGGTGCTGTGACCACGCGGCCACCTGCGGCGTTCTCTTCGTTTACCGCCAGCGCGAACATGTTCACCCAGTCGATGACGTTCATCGGGTCGCTGGAGAGCTTATCACTGGAAACCAGCATACGCGCAGCGCGGAAGCACGACGCGGTACGCGCAGCGGACCCGGCAGCACGCCTTCGGTATTCATGCCGCGGTCAATACAGGCGCGCATGGTCTGCCAAACGTTCTCGAAGTAGTCTTCAATCTCTTTCTTGCTGTGCAGCGCCAGTTCGTTCTGCATCACCATGCCAGAGAGCGACAGGCCGGTCTCTTTACAGTAGTTGAGCATTTCGGTCGCTGAAGCAAACGGGTAAGGCACCTGCACTTCGCCGCTGTCCGCTTTGCCAAAATGCTCTGCGTCGACGATAAAACCGCCGCCGATAGAATAATAGGTTTTGCTGTAGAGCTCGGCGTCACCTGCCCAGGCGGTTATCTGCATGCCGTTTTCGTGCAGCGGCAGATTACCGTTATGGAAGCGCATGCCGTTATCGGCCGGGAAATCGACCTCAACACGGCCAAGCGCTAGCAGCAGACGGCCGCGTGCTTCAACGTCACGAATAAATGCCGGGATGGCATCAATATCGGAACGGTATCCGGCTGGTTGCCCGCCAGACCCATAATAATCGCGATATCGGTATTGGTGGCCCTTACCGGTGAGGGACAGTGAACCATAGACGTCGACGGCAACGCGCGTCACGTCATCAATCAGTCCCTTTTCGACCAGGTCATCGACGAACTGTTTGCCAGCCTTCATCGGCCCTACAGTATGGGAAGATGAGGGACCAATCCCCACCTTAAACATGTCGAATATACTAATCACTTTAACACTCCTGACAGGGTTGCCGCGTTGTTGCGGCAACGATGTAATAACTGCGCATAGTGTATGAGGGAACCTGAAACTCAGCTTAACTATTCACATGAATTTAATTAATGTGTAGCGTTGATTTTACTAATGCTGAAAAGCCGGTTTTCAGGGTAAGTATAGTCAGGGTTTTAGGCCCACCTGTAGCGCCAGCTCACGAATAATGCCTAAGGTTAGCCCCGACATAGCGCTGAGGCTACAACGGCCAGACTATATTACTGCGTAGCAATACAAATAGAGAACCCGGAGCGTAAATTATTGCCGGGCTCTCTATGGTGGAAAGAACTAGTCGCCTGAATCAAAGATGAAATAGTGGGCTGGTTGGAATCCGAGAGGAACTGAGCACAGGGCCAAAATCAACGATGCTATCTGCATCATCGTCAAATTCTGACATAAATGCCGCCATCTGTTCGCGGATCAAAGACATTGAGATCGGCGCATCGGTTGGCGCAGCCAGAGGCAGTTGAATATCATATTCTACATAATTCAGGATATCTTCCGGTGCCCAGTCAGTGCCATCGGCAAAACTAATATGTTCCACCTGATATTTCGCCGCAGTGAAGTAATTTTTCACCGTCACGCTGTCAGTATTGCCGGAAAAATTGATCACCAGATCGCCACCATTGCGCTGTATTCGGGCATCCTTTGCCTGCACACCTTCACCAAAGCGTAAGGTATCTGCATCACCGGTGTTTTTGCGGCCTTCAGTAATCGTGTCCTGTCCATCTCCGACATTAAAGAGATAAGTATCGCTACCGGTTCCGCCTTTCAACGAATCATTGCCTGTACCTCCAGCCAGCAAGTCATTATCGTCACCACCGTCCAGACTGTCATTGCCATCACCGCCGCTCAGCCAGTCGTTATCGAAGCCGCCGGTAAGCATATCGTTTCCTGCATCGCCGTACAGCATGTCCCGACCGTATTCCCCTTTGAGCGCATCATCTCCTTCACCGCCAGACAACAAATCATCCCCGTCCCCACCAAACAATGCATCATTACCGTCGCCACCATAAAGCGTGTCTTCACCACTCGCACCATCAAGTGTGTCGTTTCCTGCATCGCCGTACAGCGCATCATTGCCACCCGCGCCGTAGAGGCTATCATTTCCGCCAGCGGCATGGATAACGCTGCCACAGTCCAGTGCCAGCAGGGTCTGTGCTTCACTCGTACCGGTATGTATTTGTGATAATACGGCGGCGGTATCCCAGACCGTACCGTCGGCAAACATGATCTGTTCTATCTGGTAGAGGAGCTCATCGCCCCCCTCGGTAGAGAAATAGTTTTTAATCGTCACGCTGTCAGTGCTGTTTTGAAAATAAATGATAAGGTCGTTATCCCACTGCTGCATAACAGCATTTTCTGCCAACAGACCATCACCGAAATGCAGCGTGTTGGTTTCGTTTACGTGACGACTTTCGCTGATGATGTCCTGCCCATCTCCTGCATTAAACAGATAGGTATCCCCATCCTCACCACCTTCGAGGGTGTCATTGCCCGCGCCACCTACCAGTATGTCGTGGCCACCGTGTCCCATCAGTCGATCATCGCCATCATCACCATAAAGCGCGTCATCAACATCAGAGCCGTACAATTTATCGTTTCCACCTGCTGCATGGATATTGCTCCCGCGATCGAACGCCCACAGTGTCTGAGCTTCGTCGCTACCAATCAGTATCTGGGCTTGTACGGTGGCATAATTCCATACCGTACCATCGGCAAAAGTAATCAGGTCGACCAGACAGCGATCCTGATCAAAGTAATTTTCAACCGTAATACTGTCGCTGTTATCGCGGAAGGTAATCGTTAAGTCAGCGCCGCTCTTATCAGCAATGGTGTTGCTCGCCAGCAGGCCATCACCGAGCACAAGGGTACCTGGAACGTAACTTTCGTTATCTGCATTAGGGGAGGGGATGTCTCCATAAGAAAAGTTTGCAGTGATTCGATCCTGACCATCTCCAGCATTAAACAGATAGGTATCATGACCAGACCCGCCGTACAGCACATCATTGCCTGCACCGCCTGCCAGCACATCATCACTCTGCCCGCCGTACAGTACATCATCTCCGCCACCTGCATAAATTACGCTGCCATGGTCGCTCGCAATCAGCGTTTGATCTTCATCTGTTCCCACTTGAGCAAATGCTTCCACCGCAGCAATATCCCAGAGCGAGCCGTCGGCGAAAATGATCAGGTCAACAGGGTGAACGTCCTGCGCGAAATAGCCTGGAATGACGATGCAATCGTCACTCCCGCGGAAGTCAATAACCAGATCATCATAGTAACGAGCAACATGGGAATCTTCCCTATGCAACCCATCGCCAATGCGCAAAATGTTGTGGTCGAGATTGTCGGCATAGCGGCAATCCTCGATAATATCCAGACCATCCCCGGCGTTAAATATATAAGTATCGCTACCTGCGCCACCCGTTAAGATATCTTGTCCGGCTCCACCGGTTAGCGTATCGTTACCATCATTGCCATAAAGGCGATCGTCTCCGGAGAGCCCCGTTAACGTGTCATCATGACTACCGGCCTCCAGAACACTGCCTTCTTCTTGAGCAATGAGGTTTTGCACAACATCTTTTATGACAACGACACCATCAAGAATGGTTGCCGTATCCCAGACTGAGCCATCAGCAAAAACAATCTGCGCTATTGGCCAGGTGTTAGAATGGAAGTAGTCAATGACGGTAATACTGTCCGCACCGTCGCCAATGGTAATCAGCAGATTGCCATCCTTTCGCTGCAGTTGTATCTGGTCAGGAAGAATGCCGCTACCCAAGCGCAGGATATCCTGCTCCTGATGAGTGTTATTCCACGAGTCGTCAGTGTCGCCATAAATGACATCATGTCCATCGCCGACATTAAACAGGTAGGTATCATTACCGCCGCCACCGCATAACGCGTCGTTTCCCTGGCCGCCGGAAAGAATATCATCTCCTTCATTACCAATAAGCTCATCTGAGCCATTATCACCATAAAGAATGTCATTCCCTAGCTCTCCGAAAAGAACATCATCCCCGCCCGCGGCATGAATTTCATTGCCCTCAGGGAAGGCCCACAGGGTCTGGTTGCCCTCAGTGCCGACAAGAAATTGGGAGTTTCTTTCGGTAAGATCCCAAACAAAGCCGTTGGCAAACGCCAGCTTTTCGACTTTGTAGTCGTCAGCAAGGAAGAAATCCGTTATCGTCACGCTATCGTCGCTTCCTCGAAAGCCGACAATAAGATCGTCCCAATCGCGACTGAATTCCACCTGCTCGGGCGATAATCCTTCGCTGAAATAGATAATATCCTGCTCGCCGTGATACTCTTTTATTATATTCTGTCCGTCACCAACATTAAAAATATAAATATCATCACCACCTTCTCCTTTAAGTACGTCATTGCCTTTTCCGCCGGAGAAAATGTTATCATCTGCATTGCCGGAAAGTGTATTGCTGCCGTCATCGCCTAAAATGATATTATCATTTACAGTTAAAGATGGCAGATATTGGAGCATCCCAGGTTCATTTTTGATGAGATTGACATACAGACTGACTAATTGTACTCGGTTATTATCCGAATAGATGGATAGATTAAATAATGCTTGTGTAACGTCATCAAGCTTACCATATTCTCCATTTAAATATAGGCTGTGAATTAACTGTTCTGCCGCGCTCAGGCTGAGTACCAGACCAGTAACCCTGGAGTTATATCCCGTCAGAACCACATCTTTAAGCTCTTCGTATAAATAAGTCTGCGCAAGAATTTGAGCTTCGGTATAATTTCTGAATTTTTGATATTCATTAAGTAGTACCAGTGATGCTGAATCTCCTACCGTCGACCCGCTATATTTATTGTTATAAGGTGACATGGTTAACTGCTCAATGACAGCAACCTGTTGTAGGGTAATGGCATAGAGTTGAGTCGCCTTAACATCCTGTACCCCTGCCCACTGGTAAATTAGCTTGTCTAGTAACGCATCTTTTTTAGTACGGTCTGTTTCGATAAGATAATCACGAAGTAATGCTTGCAGAATATCATCCGCCACCATCGCCTGACGTAAATCAGGAAGATGCCCAAAACCCCGAGCATTAGGGAGCCGAATGACCTCTTCGGTCAGAGGCAAATCGTTATTGTGAATTCGAACGGATTTGTCCACCTTAAACCAAATATCCGCGCAGGCTGCGGTTATACCGTTGTCCAGCGTAACGTTGCTAATTTGCTTATGATATTCACCGTTATCATCCTGATATGTTGAAGCGGAATAGCGAACGTTGACGGCAGTGATACCCGCATCCGCCATGCTATATAATTCCCCGTCGTCCGTTTTGCCATTACTATTTTTATCCTGCCAGATATGGAGCGACGACCAGGCTTTATCATTGCTATCCAGACTACCGTCCAGATTATCATCCAGTTCCGCTAGTGCCTGAAAACCATTACTGGCTATGCTACCATCGCGCAAGCGCGTGTTGTTACCAAACAACTCTAGACCGCTGGTAATCTTCCCGTCGCCATTAAGATCCCGCACTAACAGGCCATCGGTGGCGGCTACCCAGCCGCTAAGTTCTTTGAGTCCATCATTGGCATGATCAAAATAGACCTCTTTATCGGATAATGTTTCGACGCCATTACCGTTCAGATCGATAACAACAGGAGATACCGTCTCTTCAGCTGCACCATCGTCTGGTTCGTCATCGGGCTCTCCTTCTTCACGTAACGTAATACCCATTGCGGAATAAATGTCGCCGCCATCGGAATCCATTGGTTTGCCGGGCATATTTTTTAAAATCAACAATTCGCAGCCCATCATTAATGACCAACGTGTCACCGTCAAAATAGTATTTATCTCCCTCGCTACTTAAATAGGTGATATTGCTATCGGTTTCATTTTGGGGAACTGCTTCTGAGTTTTCACCTGTGTTTTCTTTTTTCTCAAGAATAGCTTCGGTCAGTTCTATTAATTGACCGTCAGCATTCTTAAGAAATATAGCACCATCAGGATTACTCCCTGCCGTAATAATAATAGTGTCATACTCATCGACAATATAGGTATTAAAACCGGTACCTCCATATAAAGTGTCGGCATCACCATCATCAAGCTCATCTTTACTGCCCCCGTAAATGACATTTCTGCCTTCACCGCCGTACAAAATGTCTTGTCCCGAACCGCCTTCAAGGGTGTCGTCGCCGTTTCCTCCTTCCAGATAATCGCTTCCCCGCAGCACCCGAGATGACATCATTCCCTTCATTGCCATAAAGATAATCGCTCCCACCGGCGCCAGTAATACTGTCAGATTTCTGGCTACCAAATATGATTTTGTGGTCATCCATCGAGATTCCGCGGCCGTCTATGCTTAATTGCATATAATCACTGCCAAGACAGCGGTGTGCTCATGTCCACAAAATCATAATTGCCGTATGTTTGAATCGCTGTTCATCTGCTCACTGACGTCCAGACCCTGCAGTTGATACTGAATCCGCCAGTAGGTCATTTTTGCGCGATCCTGCCAGTACTGTTCAGAGTAATTAGCGTACTGATACTCCGGGTTGAGCGCGTATGCCGAATAATTGTAATCAGTAATCACAAGGGATTAAGGGTTAATCAGTGCATAACGGTACGCCAGGCTGTTTTTTGCCATTGCCGCCATGGGCACTCGCACTGGAGCGCGTATCCAACGTATAGCGGTGTTCCGGCGTAAATCCGGGAGGTAAGCGGTTTGGTAATTGACCATTCACTCCAGTGAAGACATTCTTGATTCTGTCCAGCAGATCCATCACCCCCGTTGGCATCATGGTCGCGGATCAAATCGGCGTATTGGTCCACCGTTTCTGCCGTAATGAATCCTCCCAGTACCGGCAGTCCCAAACCCTACTGCTGCAATGACCGATGCAGGCGCTCCCACCGTTGTGGCCGCTGCTCCAGCCGCGATCCCAGCCAGAGTAGCAACGATCTCGCCACCAAACTCTTCAAGGGCAAATTCAATCCAAATGGGAAAAGGCTTCATTTTTATCACCGCGATCCATCGCAGCTGACGATCCGCAGCCACCATCGCCAGTGATGCCCCTAATAATGTCTTGCCAACTAATGGAGCATGTTTGACCAGTTTTGTACTTATTTCCGCCAGGTCATTCGCCGTTTTTTTATAGCTGGTGAGTTGGGCATCATTCAGTGTACGTTAGTTCTTTTCTAGGTTATTAATATAATCTACATCGCTGTAGCTTTCCGGAGTGATATTAAGCCACGTAGTCAATGTGTCCGTGTATAAGGTCGGTGCCACATTGATGTTTTGCCAGGCGGAGTCGCGTAGCAGTTTAAATATCTCAGAGGTGCTTTTTCCTGAAAGTTCTGATTTGGGGATACCCTCAATCGTCGTGATATTAGGGTTATCCATCAGGGCCGGTAATTCCGTTGCGCCAAATAACCGAGTGGGGTCGGTGTTCATGCCGACAAGCAGACGGACTTCACCGGTGGTTTCCGCAAACAAAACGCTGGGAAATAATATCCCATGCACCGTTTGGGCTGGCGGACACCATCGATAATTTCGCCAAAGAGGAATTGATTGGATTTAGAGCCAAGTTCATCTGGAACATCACGGAAAATAGAATATAGACGTATCTTTAAATGCCTTACTTCCCATAAATGCACTTGCTGCTGTTTTATCAATAAGACGTACATCAGGATTATCTTTTAAACCATTGACTATAATCTGATGATCTGATGGTACTCATGTTACCATCAGATGTTTCAACTTCACCTAGAGCACCACTGTAAAGTACCGTTGTACTGCCAGCACAACTGACGTCGAGTTGATATAATAGTTCACGTAATTCTGCCTCTGTTGTAATGGAATCAAGTAGATTGTTTGCCTGTCTTGTCGTTAACATATCCCTGTCCTCATATCCATTATTTAAAATTCAAATCTGACAATGGTGTCTGGCACCTGAAACCTTGCACCGAGAATTCCAAAAACCTCCAGCGCTTCTTTCAATAACGATATCATCTGATTTTTTTCTTTGTTCCCCTCCATTTCAGGAGGAAGGGAAACAAGCTTGCCAGATGAGGAATGCAGGGCATCTCACGAAAAATTATGTGAGCCATTCTTTGATTTTTTAAGTCTGAACTCATAATTTTTTCCTGAATAATGGAGAATGAATACATACTACACCCGTCGGTTCAGGATAGCCAGTCCGACTGTTTTCAATAGCTGTATACACTACCTGGGGTGCATCAACCAGATATTTCTCTCCCGATCGATAGTGAGATTAGGTCTGTCAGAACCGTCAAGGCGGGCCTCTGGCCATTTCCGATTGCCCGGCCCCAGGTCACAGGCGTTATAGACATTATCCAGATCAAATTTTTGGATCTCTTTTTCATCGGTAATAAATTCATTCACAAAACCCATACTATTCACCTCGTTAAAACATTTCATTAAAACAACAAGTACCAGTATATTAATATACATGTGATACGTGGTTTTCTGCTTACTTTATATCGTAGAAATTCTCGTACGTCATGGAACTATTATTTACAAACAAATTTTTCTTTGCACGTTAAGTCCTGGTGTCGCTAGTCAACATCGCAGGATAGGGGAAGTTTGCCATGCTAAAGATATCTGGTGCGGGGGAATGATATTGCGTGTATCGACTAAAGCTCAGAGCAAGGATTCATTCAGAGGAAAGAGATTTGTTAACGAGGACTATGCAACGGCGCCAAATACCCGAGTTGGGTCGGTGTTCATGCCGACAAGCAGACGGACTTCACCGGTGGTTTCCGCAACAAAACGCTGGGAAATGATATCCCATGCACCGTTGGGCTGGCGGACACCATCGATAATTTCGCCAAAGAGGAATTGATTGGATTTTGAACCTATGTCAGCACGATCATCACCGAATATTTGGAAGAGTATATCATCAAGTTCAGGATTTGATAGAAATGCGCTAGCCTCTGTTTTATCGATAATAGACGAATGTCAGAATTGTTTTTTAAATCATTAACTATATCAGATGCTCGAACAATACTAACCGTTTCACTAGCTGTCTTGACCTGTCCTAACACACCGCTATAAAGCACAGTTGTGCTGCCAGCATAACTGACATCCAGTTGATATAATAGAGCCTTTAATTCTTCCTCAGATGTGATGGTCTCAAGAAGGCTATTCGCTTGCCTAGTTGTTAACATATCCCTGTCTCTAATAGTCTTTCAGTTAAAACTCAAATCTGACAATTGTGTCAGGGACCTGGATTCTGGCTCCGCGAACGCCGAAAATGGTCAATGCATTTTTTAAAGACGAGATGATCTCAATGTACTCTTTTTCATTATTTATTTCTGGTGAGATAGATGATAACTGCCAGATAATAACAAATGGTAAATTATGAATATTCGGGCTGCTATCCTGTGACTTTTTAAGTTTAAACTCATAATTTTTCCCTTGGTAATGCAATACAAATACACGCACTCCTGTGGGCTCTGGATAACCAGAACGACTATTTTCATAACTATCTATTCCCCCGACATACATGAGCCAAATATTCCTTTCCCGATCAATAGTGAGGCAAGGTCTGGCAGAACCGTCAAGGCGGGCCTCAGGCCATTTGCGATTACTCGGCCCCAGGTCACAGGCGTTATAGACATTATCCAGATCAAATTTTTGGATCTCTTTTTGATCAGTAATAAATTCATTCACAAAGCCCACACCATTCACCTTGCTGAAACCTAAATCCGCTTCAGTTGTAATGGACCTCAGAAGATTGTTTGCCTGTCTTGTCGTTAACATATCCCTGTACTCATATCCTTTCGTTAAAACTCAAATCTGACAATGGTGTTTGGCCTCTGAATATTTGCGCCAAGAATTCCAAAAACCTCCAGCGCTTCTTTCAGTACAGACACCAGTTGTTTTTTTTTCTCTGCTTCCCTCTATTTCAGGAGGAAGGGAGACCATCTGCCAGATTACAATTCGAGGTGATTAAGTATTAAAATTACGTGAGCCATCCTTTGATTTTTTAAGTCTGAACTTATAATTTTTTCCTGAATAATGGAGAATAAACACATACACTCCCGTCGGTTCAGGATAGCCAGTCCGGCTATTTTCATAGCTGTATACACCACCTGGGTGCATCAGCCAGATATTTCTCTCCCGGTCGGTAGTGAGATTAGGTCTGTCAGAACCGTCAAGGCGGGCCTCTGGCCATTTCCGATTACCCGGTCCCAGATCACAGGCGTTATAGACATTATCCAGATCAAATTTTTGGATCTCATTTTCATCAGTAATAAATTCATTCACAAAGCCCACACCATTCACCTTGCTGAAACCTAAATCCGCTTCAGTTGTAATGGACCTCAGAAGATTGTTTGCCTGCCTTGTCGTTAACATATCCCTGTCCTCATATCCTTTCGTTAAAAATTCAAATCTGACAATGGTGTCTGGCATTTGATATCTTGCGCCGAGAATCCCAAAAACCCCCAGCGCTTCTTTCAATACCGACATCAGTTGATTTTTTTCTTTGTTCTCCTTTATTTCAGTAGGAAAAGAGACAAGCTGCCATATAACAATTCGAGGTGATTCATCACGATAATTGCACGTGCTATCATTTGAACATTTAAGTCTGAATTCATAATTTTTTCCCGAATAATGGAGGATAAACACATACACTCCGGTCGGTTCAGGATAACCACTACGACTATTTTCATAACTATGTATAACTCCAGGGTGCATCAGCCAGATATTTCTCTCCCGATCGATAGTGAGATTAGGTCTGTCAGAACCGTCAAGGCGGGCTTCTGGCCATTTCCGATTACCCGGTCCCAGATCACAGGCGTTATAGACATTGTCCAGACTCGAATTTTTGGATCTCTTTTTCATCGGTAATAAATTTATTCACAAAGCTCATATTATTCATCTCGCTAAAATATTTAATTAAAACAATAGACATCGATAAGGTAATATGGCGCGACATCGTATTTTATGCTTATGTTATATCGCAAAAAACCTTTCTCGTCGTGATCTATTGCTTACGATAAATACAATATAGTGGTGAATATATACTGATTGATAATTGATTCTACTGTATAGTGGTTACCACTATTGCGGAGGTGGGGTTTAACTATTATGTTCACAATAGTGACCGCCAGCGGCATCGCGCTGGCGAAAATAATCTCTATTTGAATTGGTGGACGCTCAGGGTTTTAGGCCCACCTGTAGCGCCAGCTCACGAATAATGCCGGCGGTCATGCCCCAGACAAAATAGTGCTGATACCACGAGAGCCAAACGCGATGCTCATTGCCACGGCGGTGAATATCGAGCGGGTGATAACGCCCCAGACGCAGCGCTTCGGCAAGCGGCATTTCAAACACCGACGCCACTTCATCTTCACTGGCGTGATAGTGCAGATCCGGTGGGATCACCCCGAGCACCGGCGTAACCTGAAAGCCGGTCACGCTGTCGACCGGCGGCAGCACGCCGATGATATCCACGCACTCCGGAGGAATGGCGACCTCTTCCTGCGCTTCACGCAGTGCGGCGGCAATCAGCGAGGCATCGGTGCTGTCTACGGCACCGCCGGGGAAGGCCACCTGGCCGGGGTGTTTGCGCAAACGCGCCGAGCGCTGGGTCAGCAGCAGGCCCGGCTCGGGGCGGCGAACAATGGGCACCAGTACCGCCGCCTGTCTGGCGTTTAATGCTGCCCGCGCGGTCTGCGGGCGAAGCAGCTGAAAGCGGGAGAGGAAGTCATCCAGGTTCAGCGCGGGCTCTTGCATTGTCAGGACTCCAGTTGTTGAAGGATTCTATTCACTTTATCAAATGTTTCCTGATATTCCGCATCTTCGTCGCTGTCGGCGAACAAGCAACGGGCCGCCGCCCGCCGAGCAGTAAAGCGTGCCGTCCGAGGCCGTTACCGTGCGAATGGTGATGCTGGTATCCATGTTGCCGCAGGCGCTGACATAGCCGATGCTGCCGCACCAGGCGTTACGGCGATGGGGCTCCAGCTCGTCGATAATTTCCATCGCGCGAACTTTTGGCGCGCCGGTAATTGAGCCGCCGGGAAACGCGGCGCGCAGCAGATCGGTAGCGTGCAGCGTCGCTGGCAGCTGTGCGGGTGATGGTGCTCACCAGATGATGTACCGCCGGGAACGGTTCAACGACGAACAGCTCCGGCACGCGTACACTGCCCGGGACGGCGACGCGCCCGATGTCGTTGCGCATCAGGTCGACAATCATCAGGTTTTCTGCACGATCTTTCGGCGAGTTGGCCAGCCGCTGGGCCTGCTCGGCGTCAGCCTCTGGCGAGCCCAGACGCGGCAGGGTGCCTTTAATCGGCCGAGTCTGAATGCAGCCCTGCTCGAGCTGAATAAAACGCTCGGGAGAAAGGCTAAGAATGGCGCTCTCATCAAGACGTAAAAACGCGCTAAACGGCGCACGATTCGCGCGGTTGAGTTCCACAAAGGCCGCCCATTCGTCGCCGCGATAGCGCGCCTGAAAAACGCTGGGCGAGGTTCACCTGATAGCAGTCGCCGCTGTGCAGATAGGCCTGCACCTGGCGAAACTTCTCGCCGTATTGCTCGCGGGTCATGTTCGACTGCCAGCCAGAGGTGAGGGCGAACGGCTCGGCGACAGGGGCAATCTGTTGTTCCAGCCAGCGTAAGCGGGCCTGAATATCGCCGTGGCAGAGCAGCGTTACCGCCTGGCGTTGATGATCCACAATCAGCGCCCAGTCATAAAGCCCAACGGCCATATCCGGCACGCTCACATCCTGCCGCGCCTGGTCGGGCAGCTTTTCAAAGCGACGGCCCAAATCATAACCAAAAAGACCAACCGCACCGCCGGTAAACGGAATGTCGGGCGAGGGGAGCGGTCGAGATGTTAAGCCGTTCAATGGCCTGCTGCAGCAGCGCGAGCGGGCAGTCACCGGAGGCCTGTGTTTGCCCTGCTTGGGTGATGAGGGTGCTATCGCCACGGGTTACCAGGGTCTGGCAAGGGTCGGCCACCACGATATCGTAACGGCTGTGCGGGTGGTCCGCGAAGCCTGAGTGCAGCATCATCGCCCAGGGCGATGCGTTTAACGGGGCAAAGTAGTGTTCGGCGGCATCCTGTCGCCAGGGAAGCGTCATCGTTGAAGGGGGTAACATTGTTTCTCTGTCCAGCCTTGTTGCACTGCCACTGGCGAATGTTCGGGCAGCATGAAATAATACGCGCTCACAATGTAGCAGGAGTAAATGATGTTTGCAGGATTACCTTCACTGAGCCATGAGCAGCAGCAAAAAGCCGTTGAGCGCATTCAGGAACTGATGTCGCAGGGCATGGCTAGCGGTCAGGCGATTGCGCTGGTGGCCGAGGAGCTGCGTGCTACCCATACTGGCGAGCGTATTGTCGCGCGTTTTGAGGATGAAGACGAAGACGAATAACGTCATGTCCATTCGTACAATACCGCTGCTGCTGGCGCTGATGGCCGTGCCTTTCGTGGCAGCTGCGGGCAGTTC
>JARGCU010000106.1:0-47934 GCA_029227775.1 Morpho helenor
ATGGAGAGTCCGAATTCACCGGTCAAAGCCGGAAAAATACTTGATACTCTGGGGGCCATGCAGAGCAGTCTGACCCGCGTCGGACAACGTATTGCCCACTACATCATGACTTCCCCTCACAAGGTGACACAGCTTTCCATCGCCGATCTCTCACAGGAGATCAACGCCGGTGAAGCTTCGGTGATCCGCTTTTGTCGGCTGCTCGGCTACAAAGGGTTTCAGAACTTCAAAATGGAGCTCGCCATTGAGCTGGCGATGGTCGACAGCGACGACAGCAGCACCCTGCTGGATGCCGAGGTAGTGGAAAATGATGATGCCCATACCATCGGCCTGAAGCTGCAAGGGGTGATTGCCAACGTACTTTCCGAGACGCTAAATCTGCTTGATATGCAGCAGGTCGAGCAGGTCGTTGATGCCTTGTACACCTGCAATAGCACCTATATTTTCGGCGTGGGCGCCTCCGGTATCACCGCTGAAGATATGAAGCACAAGCTGATGCGTATTGGCATGCGCGTGGACGCGCTGACCAACAACCACTTCATGTATATGCAGGCCTCCTTACTGAAACCGGGCGACGTCGCCGTCGGCATCAGTCATTCGGGCCACTCGCCGGAAACCACCCACGCGCTGCAACTTGCCAAAGATGCCGGTGCCACTACCGTTGCGCTGACCCACAACCTCGGTTCTCCGCTGAGTAAAGTGGCTGATTTCACGCTGATTAACGGTAATCGACAAGGGCGGCTGCAGGGCGACTCTATCGGCACCAAAACCGCGCAGCTGTTCGTGCTGGATCTGATCTACACCCTGCTGGTGCAAAAAGATCCGGAACGCGCAAAGGCCAATAAGCTGCGGACCATGGATGCGCTGACGGTGCCTCGCCAGGCCTGATTTAGTGCTATCGATCACACTCTGATACTCTCGCTTTTCGCCATGGGTATCATTTAATCGCAAATTGGAGTTATTCTTCATTTAACTTTTAATTAAGAAGAAAAACACCAATTGAGGTTTACATGGAAAAGCTAACAGGTCTTATCGCCGCACCGCATACCCCTTTTGATGCCCATGGTGAAGTGAACTACCCGGTCATTGACCAGATTGCCGAGCATCTCATTGGCCAGGGCGTCAAGGGCGTGTACGTTCTTGGCACCACCGGCGAAGGCATCCACTGCTCCGTTGCCGAGCGTAAAAAGGTTGCCGAGCGCTGGGTTGCGGCAAGCCACGGTAAGCTCAGCATTACGCTGCATACCGGCGCACTGAGCATCGCCGACTCGCTGGAGCTAAGCCGTCATGCGGAGACGTTAGATATTTTCGCCACCTCGGTCATTGGTCCTTGCTTCTTCAAACCTTCAAGCGTGGACGACCTGGTGGAATACTGCCGACTCAACGCCGCTGCCGCACCGTCGAAAGGTTTCTATTACTATCACTCGGGGATGTCCGGGCTGAGCCTGGACATGGAGCAGTTCCTGATTGCCGCAGCGGATAAAATCCCGAATCTGTCCGGGATGAAGTTTAATTCCAGCGACATGTACGAATTCCAGCGCTGCCTGCGGGTCAATAACGGCCAGTTTGATATTCCGTTCGGTGTGGATGAGTTTTTACCCGCGGGTCTGGCCTGCGGCGCGGTCGGCGCGGTCGGCAGCACCTATAACTATGCGGCACCGCTGTATCATCGCCTGATTGACAGCTTCAATCAGGGCAATCATCAGGACGTTGCAGCCTGCATGGATAAAGTGATCGCCATTATTCGCGTGCTGGTGCAGTACGGCGGCGTGGCGGCTGGGAAGCTGGCGATGCAGCTGCACGGTATTGACGTTGGCGACCCGCGTCGTCCGCTGCGCCCGATGACGGCAGAGCAGAAGCAGGATGCGCTGGCGAAGTTTCGCGCCGCTGAGTTTATCTAAATGTGAGGGTTCGGCGCGCGCGCACTCACCCCGGCCCTCTCCCTGAAAGGGAGAGGGAGAACATTTGAGTACCGCAGCATCCGCCCGCACATTCAGTCCCCTCTCCCCTGCGGGGAGAGGGTTAGGGTGAGGGGGATGCACTAAACCCCACATCCATTCCCTCCCCCAAAACCTGAAACCGGTTTTATTCCTGTACAAATCTAAGACAGATCACACTTCTTAATATCTCGCTTTGCATCCCACTAAGTGTTTCTATAAAAGAAACAATAACAACAATGATATTACGCTTCGTACCCTTTAAAACCTCACATGATGAGAACACCACTATGTCAGAACAACCGATAACAGGATCTGCCACCCGTTCAACCGGACGGGTACGCTTCTTTGTGCTAGGCCTGGTGTTTATTAATATTATTATCAATTACATGGATCGAACCAACCTCTCGGTTGCCGCCACGCAAATGTCCGGAGAACTGCAGTTTACTCCGCTACAAATGGGGCTAATTTTTTCTGCTTTCGGCTGGATCTACGCCGCGCTACAGATCCCCGGTGGCTTTCTGATTGACCGCCTTGGCTCTCGCCTGGTTTATGGCGTTGGGCTGTTTATCTGGTCGCTGATTACCGCGCTGCACGCCGTCGCCAATAGCTTTGGTTCACTGGTCGGCCTGCGTTTAGGGGTGGGGGCCTTTGAAGCACCGGTCATGCCGTCTAACAACCGCGTCATCTCTAGTTGGTTCCCGGAGCAGGAACGCGCGACCGCTATCGGCATCTACTCTCTCTGCTCAATTTGTCGGGATGGCGCTGATGACGCCAGTGTTGTTCCACGTGCAGGATCTCTTCGGCTGGCGAGGTCTGTTTCTGATTACCGGCGTGGTGGGGATGATCTGGGGCGTGCTGTGGTACTGCGTCTACCGCGACCCGCTGGATCATAAATCGGTATCGAAAGCCGAACTGGATCACCTGCGCGAGGGCGGTGCCGTGATGGAAAGCCGCGAGAACGCCGCGAAGCGCCCGTTCAGTTGGCAGGATCTGGGGCTGATGTTCAAAAGCCGTAAGCTAATTGGCATCTACTTCGGCCAGTTCACCATCTCCGCAACCTTCTGGTTCTTCCTGACCTGGTTCCCGACGTACCTGGTGCAGTATCGCCATATGGACTTCATTAAATCTGGCTACGTGGCCTCCGTCCCTTACCTTGCAGCCTTCGTCGGCGTGCTGCTGGCAGGATTTGTTTCCGACCGACTGATCCGGCGTGGCGTCTCCACCAGCTTTGCTCGCAAAGCGCCGGTAATCCTCGGCATGGCGCTGACGCTGTTTATTCTCGGCGCCAACTACACCGATAACCCAACGCTCATCATCCTGTTTATGTCCATCGCCTTCTTCGGTAACGGCCTGGCGACAATTACCTGGGTGTTTGTGACCGCTCTCGCGCCACGTCATCTGATTGGCCTGGCAGGCGGCGTATTCAACTTTACCGGCGCACTCTCGTCCATCGTTGTACCGATTGCCATCGGCGCGCTGATCGACGGACACAACTTCGCCCCAGCGCTTGGCTTCATCGCCGTATTGGCCTGTCTGGGGATCTGCTCTTATCTGTTCGTGGTCGGAAAGATTGACCTCGACGGCGACAACGCTATGCCGTCAACCGGTCGCAAAGCGTGACAAGTTCAGCCAGCCGCGAAGCCGTTTGCTCTGGGGTGACGTCGTACATCCCGGCAAAGGCCAGCGCGGCTTTATGCGAACCGAACTGGATAGGCTGCGCGAGGGACAACTCACCGTCATCGTGCGGCCAGACCACGTGCCCCTGCTGGCGCTGCTGCTGAAGAAACGGCGCAATACGTGCCATTTCATCGGCACTGAAGCGTGCAGCTAGCACCTCATCGCTTTCTGCTGCCAGCAGCGCAATACCGATGACCGACTGACAGGCCGGCATCATATGGAATCCCGCCAGCGCTTGGCTGATATGACTGCCGGGGCGGGAGTGGAAGATGTAGATAACCTGGTCCTCCCATAGGACACCCATGGCCACCACGATATCTTTCGGGGCATAGGTTTCCAGCAGAGGGAGGGCCTTTGAGAACAGCGTGGAACCGCGGATCGCCTGTGCGGCCAGCGCGTGGATACCAGGCCCTGGCAGGTAGCGACGCTGCTCATCCTGGGTAGTCAGACCGATAGCGGCCATGGTCATCAGCAGGCGATTCACGCGGGTTGGGTTAATGCCCATCAGGCGCGCCAGTTCGCGACAACCAATAGCCCGATCGCTGGAGACCAGATATTGCAGGCAGCGAATGCCGTCGATAAGGCTTTGATTAGGTTGAGACGACATAGCGGGATCCCATTTTTTTAAAGACTATTATTTTATCGCCAGAAAGGCAGGAATTACAATTTATGCAAATTTTTCAGCAAACCTATGAACGAGATTTTCCCCACCAAACGCTGCGCACCGATCTTCTGGTCGCTGGCGGCGGTCTGTCTGGGCTTTGCGCCGCCCTCGCCGCCGCCCGTGACGGTTTGCAGGTGGTCCTGGTGCAGGACCGACCGGTGCTCGGCGGCAACGCGTCCAGTGAAGTTCGTCTATGGGCTAACGGCGCTACTTCGCATATGGGCAACAACAACCGCTGGTCGCGTGAGGGGGGTATCATGGGCGAGATCCTCGAGGAGAATTTATGGCGTAACAAAGAAGGCAATCCGATGATGTTCGACCTGCTGCTGCTGGATTTGGCGCAGCGCGAGAAGAACCTTACTCTGCTGCTCAACACCGCCATTTATGCCGTGAACCGCGAAGGCCAGCGGATTACCGAAGCAACTGGTTTTAACGCCGTCAACGAAACCTTCTACCATATTCAAGCCACGCAGTTTTGCGATGCCACGGGTGATGGCGTGCTGGGGCATCTCGCTGGGGCAGAATACCGCATCGGTGCGGAAGATGCCGAAGAGCTGGGCGAAAAAATGGCTCCTGGCGACAATTTCGGTCACAAACTCGGTCACTCCATCTATTTCTATACCCGTAAAAGCAGCGAAGCGGTGAAGTTCGTGCCCCCCTCATTTGCCCTCCAGGATATTGAAGCTATTCCGCGCTACAAACGCTTGACCTCAACGCTTAACGGCTGCGATCTATGGTGGCTGGAGTGGGGCGGCCGACTTGATACCGTTCACGACAGCGAACAAATTAAGTGGGAGCTGTGGAAAATCGTCTGGGGCGTCTGGAATTACATTAAAAACTCCGGCGAGTTTCCGGAAGCTGAGAATTTGACCATCGAATGGGTTGGTTCTATTCCCGGTAAACGTGAAAGCCGCCGCTTTAAGGACATCATCGAGCAGCGTGACCACTACGACGCGGTGGGCTACGGCGGCTGGTCCATCGACCTGCACCCGGCAGACGGCGTCTACAGCCAGCACGATGGCTGGCCGCCAGTTCCACAGTAAAGGCACCTACACTATTCCCTATCGCAGCCTTTACAGCCGCTCGCTGGACAATCTGTTCCTGACCGGTCGCCTGATTTCGGCTTCTCACGTGGCCTTCGGCAGCGCCCGCGTAATGTGTACCTGCGGGCTACTCGGCGAAGTCGTTGGTCGCGCCGCCGCGCTGTGCCAGCAGCATCAGCTCAGCGCGCCGCAGTTGGCGGAAGCGAATCACATCGGAAAGTTACAGCAGCATTTGCAGCAGTCCGGCTGCTATATCCCACGCCAGCAGCTACGCGATCCGGCGCGCGGCGCGCGGGGTCTCCGCCAGCAGTGAAATGGCGTTGAGCGAACTTCCCGCCAGCGGTCGCTGGATGGCGCTGGATGAACGCATGGCGCTGTTACTGCCAGTGAAGGCAGATGAGTCGCTTCCGGCGCTGCATTTTACCCTGCGGGCAGCGGCCTCTCAGACGGTAAAAATTAGCCTGTTGAGCAGCCAAAAGGCCGCCAACTATTGCGCCGACACGCTGCTGGACGAACGTACGCTGTCGGTTCAGCAAGCTGGCGAATACCGCGTGGAATTTAACGGCAAGTGCGATGCCGACCGCTACCTGTTTATCGCCTTTGAGCGCAACAGTGACGTTGAGATCGCGCTGAGCGATTTAATGCTACCGGGCATAATGACGGTCTTCAACAGCCAGAATGCTCGCGTTGCGAAGCACCCTCGTCAGGGTGGTTGACGGTGATTTCGGCGTTGAGGCATTTGATTTCTGGGTGCCGCGCCGCCGCCCTCATCAGGTGATGCCCGCCCTGCGTTTCGCCACACCGCTGCGCTGCTATAACGTGCAAAATCTGCTCAACGGCCGCCTGCGCCCGGAACTGCAGACTAACGGCTGGGTACCCGCACCGGATGACGCCCGCACCGCGTTTGACCTGGGAATGGGATACGCCGCAGACAATCCGCTCGCTGACGCTGATGCTGGATAACGATTTCGATAATGCGATGGAAACCGTGCAGATGGGCCATGCCGAGGCGGTTACGCCTCACTGCGTCACACCCACTACCGGTTATGGGTTGATAACCTGTTGATTACAGAAGTGAAAGAAAACCACCATTCGCTTTTGCCACCATACGCTGAAGACGCCGATGACTGCGTCAAAAATCACGCTTGAGCTAGTGAAATCAGCCGGTGCGCTGCCCGCCGTTTATTCGCTTAACATCAATTAGCGCAAAACGCCCCCTCTTCTCTTTGGGAATAGGGGGCGGATGAAAGGAAATTTACTCAATATTCAACAGCTGACTCACCAGCGCAATATGGGTCTTAATCCCCACCGCCAGCGCATCCTCATCAATGCGGAAATGCGGGTTATGCACGTTCCACGTCGCCCCCTTTCTCTTTATTACCGCAGCCGATAAACAGGAACGTCCCCGGAATTCTCTCCTGATAGGAGGAGAAATCTTCACTGCCGAACAGCGCCTTCTCTTCCAGCTTCAGCGTACCCGCCGGGAAGTGGCGGTCAATCGCTTCGCGGGCAATCGTGTTGGTCACCTCATGGTTATTACCCACCGCGTAGCCTTTCTGCCACTGGATATCGCAGCCCGCGCCGTGCGCCGCCGCAATGCCGTTCACAATCCGCGACATCAGCCCCGGCACAGCTTCCCGCACCTGCTGATTGTGGGTACGCAGCGTGCCCCGCCAGGCGCGCGCTGTCGGGGATAACGTTATAGCTATCACCCGCCTGGAAGGTGGCGATGGTCAGCACTGGTGCGGTGCCGGGATCGATATTGCGTGCCACAACCTGCTGCAACGCCCCCACCATTTCAGCGCCGATGGTCACCGGGTCGATACAGTGCTGGGGCATTGAACCGTGACCGCCCTTGCCGCGAATGGTGATATCAAAGTTGTCGCTGGAGGCCACATAAACGCCCCTCTTTTAAGGGCGATCGTCCCTACCGGGCTGGTCGGAAAAACGTGCAGCCCAAAAATATGCTCCACATCGTCCACCACGCCCAGTTCCACCAGTTCACGCGCCCCGCCCGGCGGGACTTCTTCAGCAGGCTGGAAGATAAACTTGATGCTGCCGTGCAGCCGATTCGCGGAGCTGGCAGAGCACTTTTACCGCCCCCCATCAGCATCGCCGCATGGGCATCGTGACCGCAGGCGTGCATCACGCCGGGCACGGTTGAACAGAAACTTTCACCGCTCTCTTCCTGTAGCGGCAGCGCGTCGATATCGGCGCGCAGCGCCCACATTGGGCCAGGATGCGCACCGCGCAGCACGGCAATCACGCAGTTCTCCACCGGGCGACTGATTTCCAGACCGGCAAATGACGCCAGTTCGCGGGCGATATAGTCCGCCGTAGGCTTCTCCTGAAATGATAAATCCGGGTGGGCGTGAATATGGCGACGCCAGCGCAGCGCATCTTCAAAGGCCGCGGAGATTAACTGTTCAGTGGTGTGATTCATCAGATTATCCTTCTACTCAACAACAGGCAGGCTGGCGACGGTGCGGCGCTTCATCAGCGGCAGCACCGCCAGGGCGGAGCAGACCATCGCCAGTGACAGAAACGTAAACGCGCTGGCGTAACCGTGGGTGTTCTCCACCAGGTAGCCAATCACGATAGGTGAGACAAAGCCGCCCAGCGTGCCGCCGGTATTAATCAGGCCAATCGCCGCGCCCATCATATTCTCCGGCAGGCGTTTCATCGGCAGCGTAAAGGCAGTGACAAACGTCGACATCAGGAAGACCTCACCGACAAACAGCAGCAGGCTGGCAGTCAGCGGCGTCGCAGCATGGAAGATAGAAAAAATGGCCACGGCGCTCAGCAGGGCGCTAATCACAATCACCAGCGGTTCGCGATTGAGGAAGTATTTACCCACCAGCCAGCCGGTGCCGAGCGAGGAGATCCAGATCCCAAGACCGCCCGCCGCCACCACATAGCCAGAAGCCGACAGCGACATCCCCATATGCTGGACGAAGAATTTTGGCAGCCACGCCATCAGGCCGTAGCTGGGAATATTGACGCAGAAAATCGACAGAAACAGCAGGATAACCGTTGGGTTACGCCACAGCGACGCGCCGGAAACGGCCTGCTTTTTCACGCTCGGCGTTACCTGCTGGCGCGGTACGCGCAGGGCAATCAGTGCGGCAATCACGCAGACCATCACCCCCAGTACGGTAAACGAGGTATGCCAGCCCATCATCGCCAGGGCGTTCACCGCGATAATCGGCCCGATAGTCATCGCCAGCCCCGCGGATGAGAGCAAAATCGACTGGGCGAAGGTGCGCTTCTCAACGCTGAAATTACTGACCACCGCCTTGGCGCACGAGCACGGATAGCCGGAATGGCCCACACCGGAGAGAAAACGAAACAGCAGCAGCAGGCCAAAACTCGCGCCCAACGCGCCAAAGCAAAGTGCGAAAATGCCCAGCGCCGCCAGCGACAGCACCAGCATGGTTTTGTAGCCAATGCGATCGTTCAGCCAGCCAGCAGGCACCTGAAACAATGAATAAGCAAGGAAGAAGATCCCGGTGATATAGCCCAGTTGCTCGGCGTTAAGGCCAAACTCTTTTTCGATAGGCAATAAAGCAAAGCCGGTCACGGTCTTGTCGATGTAGACAAATACGTAGCCAATAAACAGCAAAAAGATCATTTGAGACTGACTTTTCATTATTTTTTCCGCCTTGTGTCTCATTGGAATAGATGTTGTGTGAGGACGATTGCCCCTACGTATCCTGGCGCTTTACCCGAAAGGCGGGAAGATGTAATTTTTCTATAGGTGATGCTTTTTTCTGATAGGGGTAAGCGGTGAAATATTTACCAAAAGTGAACCAGCTACAGGCGCTAAAGCAGGTAGCGCGCAGCGGCAGCATCCGTGCAGCGGCCCGCGAGTTGGGGCAGTCTCAGCCCGCGCTCAGCCGCACGTTGCGTGAGCTGGAGCAAACCCTGGGGACGCAACTTTTATTACGCAGCAAAGAAGGCATCACCCTAACCGAAGCAGGCTGCGCGTTTTCGCAGCGTGCAGAGTGGGTGCTGGAGGAGCTGCGTCGCGCCGCCGATGAGGTGGAGCAGATAAACCATGCGACTCACGGGCGGCTGACCATCGGCTACTCGTCTCTCATTGCGCTGACGGTTTTTCCCGCCGTTGCCGACGCCTTTAAGCAGGCGCTGCCGCAGGTGGCGCTCACGCTCAAGGAAGGGCAGCTTTCTTCGCTGTTGCCCGGCGTACGTAGCGGTGAGATAGACCTGGCCGTTGGCTCCATCGACCCGATGCACCCGCCGGAAGGGGTGATGATTGAGCCGCTGTTCACCACCCCGTTTTGCGTGGTGGCGCGCCAGGGGACATCCGCTGGCAAATGAGGGGGATTTAATGGCGCTGCGGCGGGCAAAATGGCTGCTGCCGGAGTCGCCGATGGGCTACTACCAGCAGCTACAGAACGAGCTGTCTCACTTTTATCGCCAGTTGGCGATTGCACCGCTGCGCACCGATTCGGTGATAACCGGGCTGAATATGGTGCTGGAATCCGACTATCTGACCATCGTCGCCCGCGCCATGAGCCAGCCGCTGCAGCTGGAGGGGAAAATCGTCACGCTGCCGGTTTCGACCCTGCCCGCCGCGCAGTATTGCGCGGTCTGGTCGCAGAAATCGGCGCTCACGGCTAATGCCCAGCAGTTTTTATCGCGGCTGCGCGAAGCATGCCAGGGGTATAACTGGTAGGACTGATAAGCGTAGCGCCATCAGGCAATTCGGCGCACATTGCCGGATGGCGGCGTTGCCTTATCCGGCCTACAACGGCCACCCCACTGTTATATCGCGACTAACTGACGCACGCCCTGCGCTTCCATTTCGTTACCGCGCCCGCGCTGCACGATGGTGCCGCGTGACATCACCAGGTAGCTGTCCGCCAGCTCGGCGGCAAAATCATAAAACTGCTCCACCAACAGAATCGCCATATCGCCCCGGTTGGCGAGGCTGCGAATCACCGCGCCGATCTCTTTGATCACCGACGGCTGGATCCCTTCGGTTGGCTCGTCAAGGATCAACAGCTGCGGCTTGCACGCCAGCGCCCGGCCGATCGCCAGCTGCTGTTGCTGCCCGCCCGAGAGATCCCCACCCCCGCCGCTGCTTCATTTCACGCAGTACCGGAAACAGCGCGTAGATCTCCTCCGGTACGCTTTTGGCCTGCGCGCCAGAAAAGCGCGACAGCCCCATCAGCAGGTTCTCTTCGACCGTCAAACGCCGGGAAAAATCTCGCGCCCCTGCGGTACATAGGCAATCCCCTGCTGCACCCGCTGGTGCGGCTTGCAATGGTTAATCAGCTTACCCTGCCAATGCAACGTGCCAGATTTCGCCGGGATGATGCCCCATCAGGCATTTCAGCAGCGTGGTTTTGCCCACGCCGTTGCGCCCTAGCAGACAGGTAATCTCGCCCGGCGTGGTCTCAAACGACAGGCAGCGCAGAATATGGCTGCCGCCGTAATACTGATTTAAATCATTCACCTGTAACATATTAGCGCCCCAGATAGACTTCAATAACCTGCTCATTGGCCTGCACATCACGCAGCGAGCCCTCGGCGAGCACCTGCCCTTGATGCAGAACGGTGACGTGGTCGGCGATGGTCTCGACAAAGCCCATATCGTGCTCCACCACCATCAGCGAATGCTTGCCCGCCAGCCCGCGAAACAGCTCGGCAATATAGTCCGTTTCAGCGTCGGTCAACCCGGCGGCGGGTTCATCAAGCAGCAGCAGATGCGGTTCCTGCACCAGCAGCATGCCAATTTCCAGAAACTGCTTTTGCCCGTGGGAAAGCAGCCCGGACGGGCGATGACGATGCGCGGTCAGCCGCAGCAGCTCCAGCACTTCGTCAATACGATCTCGCTGAGAGCCATTAAGCGTGGCGCGCAGGCAGGTCCAGACCGATTTATCCATTTTCAGCGCAATTTCGAGGTTCTCCATTACGCTCAGCGCCTCAAACACCGTCGGCTTCTGGAATTTGCGGCCAATACCCGCGCGGGCAATCTCCACCGACGACAGCCCCCATCAGGGTCGACGTTCTGGTCGTAGGTCACTTTGCCGCTGTCCGGCCGGGTTTTACCGGTGATCACATCCATCAGCGTGGTTTTTTCCCGCGCCGTTCGGGCCAATGACGCAGCGCAGTTCGCCGACGCCAATCGACAGCGATAGGTCGGTCAGCGCACGAAACGAGTCGAAGCTGACGTTGATATTTTCCAGCTGCAGCACCGGGTCGGTGGTATCGCGGTAGCGATCCTGAGGCTGCGGCTGGTGTGAACAGGGAATCAGTCATGCTTTCTCCTTTTGAGCAGGCCAATCACGCCGCGCGGCAGGAACAGGGTGACGAGAATAAACATCAGGCCAAGGAAAAAGAGCCAGAAGTCCGGGAAAGCGACGGTGAAGAAGCTTTTCGCACCGTTAACGATCCCCGCGCCGAGGATCGGGCCAATCAGCGTGCCGCGCCCGCCAAGCGCTACCCAGATGGCGGCCTCAATCGAGTTGGTTGGCGACATTTCACTGGGGTTAATAATCCCCACCTGCGGCACGTATAGCGCGCCCGCCAGCCCGCACAGTACGGCGGAGAGCGTCCAGACAAACAGCTTGAAACCTTTCGGGTCGTAGCCGCAGAACATCAGGCGGTTTTCCGCGTCTCGAACCGCAGTCAGCACCCGACCAAACTTGCTGCGGGTGAGCATCAGGCCAATCGCTAGCGACCCCGCCAGCAGCAATACGGTGGCGACAAACAGCGCGATGCGCGTGCCGGTCGCTGACACCGGGAAACCCAGCAGCGTAGTAAAACCGGTAAAGCCGTTGTTACCGCCAAAGCCCGTTTCGTTGCGGAAAAACAGCAGCATCCCGGCGTAGGTCAGCGCCTGAGTCATGATGGAGAAGTACACATCTTTAATGCGTGAGCGGAAGGCGAAATAGCCGAACACCAGCGCCAGCAGGCCGGGGACGAGAATAATCAGACAAAGTGCCCAGGCAAAATGCTGGGTGCCGGCCCAGAACCACGGCAGTTCGGTCCACGACAGGAACGACATAAACGCGGGAAGGCCGTCGCCCGAAGCCTGGCGCATCAGGTACATCCCCATCGCGTAACCGCCAAGGGCAAAGAACAGCCCATGGCCCAGCGACAACAGCCCGGCGTAGCCCCAGACCAGATCCAGCGCCACGGCCACCACCGCATAGCAGAGGATTTTGCCCATCAACGTCAGCGTGTAGGTTGAGATAGCCAGCGGGTTTTCCGCTGGCAGCAATGCCAGAAACGGCAGTACCAGTAGCGCTACCAGCGCCAGCGCCGCCAGCGAGCAGGTCAATCGCGGCGCACGCCGCGCGAGAGTTAACGTAATAGGTTGGCTCATCAGTCAATTACCCGCCCTTTGAATGCGAACAACCCCTGCGGCCGCTTCTGAATAAACAGCACGATCAGGACCAGAATGGCAATTTTGCCCAGCACCGCGCCTATCTGCGGCTCCAACACTTTGTTCAGCACGCCCAGCCCCAGCGCGGCGACCTACGGTGCCAGCCAGTTGCCCCCACGCCGCCGGTGACCACCACCAGGAAGGAGTCGATGATGTACCCCTGCCCCAGTTCCGGGCCGACGTTGCCAAGCTGCGATAGCGCCACGCCACCCAGCCCGGCAATGCCGGAACCGAGGCCAAACGCCAGCATATCGACACGTCCGGTGGGCACCCCGCAGCAGTCCGCCATGCGGCGGTTCTGCGTCACCGCTCGCACGTTCATGCCAAGGCGGGTTTTGTTGAGCAGCAGCCAGGTCAGCGCCAGCACGCCAATCACAAAGAGGATCACCGCAATACGGTTGTATGGCAGCACCAGGTTTTGGCAGCACATTCCAGCCGCCAGAGAGCCAGGAAGGGTTCGCCACTTCAAGGTTCTGCGTGCCGAACAGCACGCGCACCAGTTGGATAAGCATCAAGCTAATCCCCCCAGGTTGCCAGCAGCGTCTCCAGCGGGCGGCCGTAGAGGTGGCGGATGATGGTACGTTCCAGCAGCATCCCCACCGCCGCAGTGATAAAGAAGGCTACCGGCAGCGCCACCAGCGGATACAGCGCCAGCCACTCCGGCGCCAGACGTTGAACGCGTCCTGTACCATCCAGGTGGCGTAGGCGCCAAGCATCAGCATTTCGCCGTGGGCCATATTGATAACACCCAGCAGGCCGTAGGTGATTGCCAGCCCCAGCGCAGCAAGCAGCAAAATGGAGCCGAGCGAAATGCCGCTAAACGCCCTGCCCAAGCCAGTCGCCCCACTTCAGGCGCTGCTGTACCTGCTTAAGGCTTTCGGCAGCGGCGGCGCGCGCACCGCCGGGTCGGGTTCATTTTTGCGGCTGAGTCAGTCGGCTGAGGCTTGCCTGCACCTGCGGGTCGCTGGCTTCGCCTAAGAGCTTCACGGCGCTAAGGCGCTGCTCGGCCCGGCTATCGGAGAGCTGCAAATTGGCAACGGCGATTGCCAGCGCGGTGTGCACTCCAGCATCCGTTTCTACCGCCAGACGCTGTCTGAGCATCGGTAGCTGGTCCTGCTGAGCGCTATTTTGCAAGGTGAGCGCGGCGTTCAGACGCACTTTTACGTCGTTGCTGACCAGTTGGTGCGAGGCTAACGCACTGGCCACCAGTCCGCGAATGCGGTTATTCATAAACACTTTTTTGGTACTACCAGAAGGTGCAGCGCTCCCTTCCAGCGGCGTTAACTGGCCATTTTTTTCAGTAAACAGTTGGCCCTGCGCATCGCTCACCACCGCTTCCTGGCTCAGCGCCTGCAATAGCGGCAAACGGTCAGCCTGCGGTGCGGCCGCCCACGCCTGAAGCAGCTGCGCCTGCTCGGTGCGGCTAGCATGACCATAATCGGCCGCCGCACCGGCTCGCGCCGGAAGGCTGGTCAACAGACCGCTTAAAAGGAGCAAGAGCAAGGCGGGGAAGTAAAGCGCCGCGCGTTGTCCCATTATTATATTCATCGTTGAATTCCTGTTGGTATACAAGATGGAATTCAATTAGCAATGCCCGTGCCAAATATATAAGAAACTGATTTTAATGAAATTAAAATAAAACCAACGTCATCATTAAATATTCCACCGCACCGCCAAAGCACATCCGCGCACGGTAATAGCGCAGTTCGTCATAGGAAAAATAAATAGGTTAAGCAGCGAGTCAAAATAATTATTTATATCCATCCCACCACTTATTCCATGTTATTTGCATGGTTATTTCAGGACGAAAAAAATTTATTCAAAGTGTGAAGGAATATGCAACTATCAAAATCAGTTATTGATAATGAGAAACGTTATCTACAAACTTCCCATTTTCATTTTTTCGTCTCACTTGCTGCGTGCCGATCCTCCCCGCTATCGGACGCGGTAGTACCAGTCTCAGGCAATCGCCGTTCCCCTCGAGCGCCGCCTGCCGGGAAACATGCAGCACCGCGCTGCTTCTTTAACTCACTACGCGCATCTTTGGGCCGATCGTTGTCTGCCCGTGCGCAGGAATGATGATGATTAATAAGAAATATACTCTCTGGGCGCTTAACCCCTTGCTGCTTGCCATGATGGCGCCCGCCGTCGCCCAACAAAGCGATGACGAAAATATGGTGGTATCTGCCAGCCGTAATAACCGCACCGTAGCCGAGATGGCGCAAACCACCTGGGTTATCGAAAATGCCGAACTGGAACAACAGATTCAGGGCGGTAAAGAGCTGAAAGACGCGCTGGCCCAGTTGATCCCCGGCCTGGACGTCAGCAGCCAGAGCCGCACCAACTACGGCATGAACGTCCGCGGTCGCCCGCTGGTGGTACTGATTGACGGCGTGCGTCTCAACTCATCGCGCACCGACAGCCGCCAGCTCGACTCCATCGACCCGTTCAATATCGAACACATTGAAGTGATCTCCGGCGCCACTTCGCTGTACGGCGGCGGCAGTACCGGCGGGCTTATCAATATCGTGACCAAAAAAGGCCAGCCGGAAACCCAGGTTGAGTTTGAAGCGGGAACGAAGAGCGGCTTTAACAGCAGTAAAGATCACGACGAGCGTATCGCCAGCGCCGTCTCCGGCGGTAACGAACATATCTCCGGGCGCATGTCGGTGGCCTATCAGAAGTTTGGCGGCTGGTACGACGGCAACGGCGACGCCACCCTGCTGGACAACACCCAGACCGGGCTACAGTATTCCGACCGTCTGGATCTGATGGGCACCGGGACGCTGAATATTGATGAAAACCAGCAGTTACAGCTGGTGACCCAGTACTACAAGAGCCAGGGCGATGATGATTATGGCCTGAATCTGGGGAAAAACTTCTCCGCGCTTACCGGTGCCACCAAACCTTACGTCAGCAGCGGGATGAACTCCGATCGTATTCCGGGCACCGAACGCCACCTGATGAGCCTACAGTATTCCAACAGTAGCTTCCTTGGTCAGGAGTTGGTCGGGCAGATTTACTATCGCGATGAGTCCCTTAAGTTCTACCCGTTCCCGTCCGTCGACAAGAATATGAAGTTAACCAGCCTCTCGTCATCTCAACAGGAAACCAATCAGTACGGCGCCAAACTGACGCTGAACAGTACGCCGCTGGATGGCTGGCAACTCACCTACGGGCTGGATGCCGATCACGAGCGCTTTACCTCAAACCAGATGTACTTCAATAAAGATCTGGCGAACGCTTCCGGCGGGATGAACAACCAGCAGATTTACACTACCGGGCGCTATCCTTCCTACGACATCAGCAACCTGGCGGCGTTTTTACAGTCAAGCTACGACATCAACGAGATCTTTACCCTCAGCGGCGGCGTGCGCTACCAGTACACCGAAAACAAGGTCGATGATTTCGTCGGTTACGCCGTACAGGAGCAAATTGCGTCTGGCGCTATCAAATCTGCCGATGCGATTCCTGGCGGTTCGACGGACTACGACAACTACTTGTTTAACGCCGGTCTGTTAATGCACATCACCGAGCGCCAGCAAACGTGGTTTAACTTCTCGCAGGGCGTAGAGCTGCCGGATCCGGGCAAGTATTACGGTCGCGGCGATTATGCGGCGGCGGTGAACGGCCATCGGGCTCTGACCAACAGCGTCAACGTCAGTGACAGCAAGCTACAGGGCATCAAAGTTGACTCTTATGAGCTTGGCTGGCGCTACACCGGTGACAACCTGCGTACCCAAATCGCGGCTTACTACTCACTGTCTGATAAGAACGTGAAGGCGAATAAAGATCTGACCATCAGCGTCGTAGACGACAAACGTCGCATTTACGGCGTGGAAGGTGCGGTGGACTACTTTATTCCAGACACCAACTGGAGCACCGGCGGTAACTTCAACGTGCTGAAAACCGAGTCGAAGGTGAACGGCAGTTGGGAAAAATATGACGTGAAGGTCGCGAGTCCGTCGAAAGCCACCGCCTATATCGGCTGGGCGCCAGATCCATGGAGCCTGCGCGTACAGAGCACAACGTCGTTTAAGCTGCGTGATGAAGCGGGCAATGAGATTGATGGTTACACCACTATAGACCTGCTCGGCAGCTACGCTCTGCCGGTTGGAAAGCTGAGCTTTAGCGTTGAAAACCTCTTCGACCGTGATTACACCACCGTGTGGGGTCAGCGTGCGCCGATGTACTACAGCCCTGGCTATGGCCCGGCTTCGCTGTATGACTACAAAGGTCGTGGACGGACGTTTGGGTTGAACTATTCGGTGCTGTTCTGATAGCCGAGTCGTGCAGTTCGCTCTGTCACGATGGAAAAAACCTGATATTTGTTAGTGAGGTGAAGGGGTTCCGTTCACTTTACGTCGGGTGGAATATGAAGTTCCATCACCGGTGAACGGGCCAAGGGGGGCGGCCGCGCCCCCCTTCGCAATCCCCCGCGGCCCCGCAGGGAAATCGGTGCTTCGCACTGCGCTCACCTACGAACTCCAGCCTGCGGCACGGCGAAACTCGACGTCCTGTCTCGGTTCGCCTCAGTCCGCCATCCATGGCGTCCTGACCTTGCCTTCCATTCTCCGGCTCGCCGATTTCCAGCGGGGACTCATCGGTTTCAGTGACATTCGTGTATTTTTTGCCGTTAACTTAAAGACCGCACGGTTTTTGGTGGCGTCTAAATCGCCGAAGCGTTTCCCGTAGGCCGGGTCAGCCCACAGGGATGTGGGCTGAGGGCGTGGTTCACAGGGATGTGAACTCGCGCCCGACCCGAAGCCGGAGGGAATAAGCTGAGGGAACCGCGAAGCGGCGATTTTGCCGCCAGAGCCCGGGGGTGCAGGGGGCGGCGGCGATTGGCCGCCCCTTGCGCGCTCCCTGCACCCGCGCAATTTATGCGGCTGGAACTTGAAGGGAGCGCAACGGTGCAATCAACCCCAATACATCACCCACTCCCCCCCCCCTTACTTCCCACCCGTTTTCACCGGCGTATCCGGCTTCTTATCATTCCCCGGAATGTAAGGGCTCCACGGCTGCGCACGCACCGGCTTATCGGTGTTCCACACCACGTTAAACTGACCGTTCTCTTCAATTTCACCAATCATCACCGGCTTATGCAGATGGTGGTTCGTCGCGTCCATAGTCAGCGTAAAACCGCTCGGCGCAGCGAAAGTCTGCCCAGCCATCGCCGCGCGGACTTTATCCACATCGGTCGTCCCCGCCTTCTCTACCGCCTGCGCCCACATATGAATACCCACATAAGTCGCTTCCATCGGATCATTGGTCACCACGGTATCGGCATTCGGCAGCTTGTGCGCTTTGCGTAAGCGCGGTAATCAGCGACAAACTTCTCATTCACCGGGTTGCTCACCGACTCAAAGTAGTTCCACGCGCCAGATGCCCCACCAGCGGCTTGGTATCAATACCGCGCAGCTCTTCTTCACCAACGGAGAACGCCACCACCGGTACGTCGGTAGCTTTGATGCCCTGGTTGGCCAGCTCTTGTAGAACGGCACGTTAGAGTCGCCGTTGATGGTGGAGATCACCGCCGTTTTAACCGCCTGCGGAGAATTTTTTGATGTTAGCAACGATGGTCTGGTAGTCGCTATAACCAAACGGCGTGTAGACCTCTTCAATGTCTTTATCCTGAACCCCTTTCGAGTGCAGGAAGGGCGCGCAGGATCTTATTGGTGGTGCGCGGATAGACGTAGTCGGTGCCGAGCAGGAAGAAGCGCTTCGCGCCGCCGCCGTCTTCGCTCATCATATATTCCACCGCCGGAATCGCCTGCTGGTTTGCGCCGCGCCGGTGTAGAAGACGTTTTCTCAATCAACCCCCCCCCCCCGCGACATCTCTTCGCCTTCATACTGCACCGGATAGAACAGCAGGCCGTTCAGCTCTTCAAACACCGGCAGCACCGATTTACGTGATACCGAGGTCCAGCAGCCAAACACCGCCGCCACTTTATCCTGCGTCAGCAGCTGACGCGCTTTCTCGGCAAACAGCGGCAGTTGGAGGCCGGGTCAACCACTACCGGTTCAAGCTTTTTACCCAGCACGCCGCCCTTGGCGTTAATCTCATCGATGGTCATCAGCGCCACGTCCTTCAGCGGCGTTTCGGAAATCGCCATGGTGCCGGAGAGCGAATGCATAATGCCGATTTTAATGGTGTCTGCTGCGTACGCCTGCAAAGAGAAGCCCATGCTCAAAAAGGTGGCCGACAGGGCAAATGCTTTCAGTAAAGAACGTCTTTTCATGACCAAAACCCCTAAACGATATTGAGTGATAAATGTTCCCCACCGGGATGGGGCGGATGCCGCAACTACGGTGAAACGGGTTGTAAACGGGCCTGCTGAAGCCGGTGTAGGGTTATTTTTCTGACCTCGGCCTTACTCTGTGAAATATGCGCAGTGAGGATCCGCTGCGCCTCTTCGGTTTGCTGCTGCTCAATGGCGCGAAGCACCTGCGCGTGTTCGCTGTAGGTCGCGTCCACGCGGTCCTCGCGGGTAAAGTCGAGGTGGCGAATAATGCGCATTTTTTCCGTCAACTCGACGTGCACCCGCGCCATCTCACCGTTTCCGGTGGCACTCACCAGCGCGGTATGAAACGCCTCGTCGTGACGTGAGAGTTCCTTGCCCGGCGGCATCTGCGGCGCATCGCACCAGAAGGCGAGCAGCGGCGCGAGATGGGCCGCACGCGCAGGCGTCGGCATGGCACATAGGCGCTTCACCGCCTCCATTTCCAGCACGATGCGAAAGTCGTACAGCGCTTCGAAATAGGTGAAGTCGAACGGTTTCACCTGCCAGCCACTGCGCGAATAAACCTGCACATAGCCTTCATGTTCCAGCCAGAACAGCGCCTGACGCACCGGCGTGCGGCTGGCCGCCATGCGCTCGGAGATTTCGTTTTCACTAAAGTGCTCGCCGGGCATCAGGCGGAAATCAAAAATGTCGTTTTTCAGCGCCAGATAGATACGCTCCGCCAGCCCCACCGTGCGCTTTTTGCCGTTCGCTTGCGTCATACGCCGCTCCCTATTCCAGCCACAGCAGCGCGTCGCCAGGGCTCACCGGGCGGCCCGGCTGACAGCCGATACGTTTAACAATGCCCGCCTGCGGGGCGTGAATGGCCAGCTCCATTTTCATCGCTTCCACGATGATGAGTGGCTGACCGGCTTCCACCGCCTCGCCCGGCGTGACCAGCACTTTCCAGATATTGCCGTTCATATCGGCAGCCACCGGCAGCGCGCCATCGTCGATATCCTCTTCCTGCATCGGTAGCAGGCTTTCACCCTCGGCATCCTGATCGTCCAGATGCCAGCGCTCGACCTCCGCTTCAAATGCCGCAGACTGAAGCTGACGGAAACGAGCGATATCAGCGGCGTTGTCATCAAGGAACTGCAGATGCTCGGCGAAGTCGAACACCGTCTCTTCAATGCGCACCGCCGCGCGGCCTTCGCGGAAATCGTCGCGCAGCACAGAGAGCTCCGCTTCGCTCACCGGATAGAAACGCACCTGGTCGAAGAAGCGCAGCAGCCACGGCTCGCCGTCGTTGAACTGCTCATTTTTGAGGAACTTGTTCCAGATGGGCAGCGTGCGCCCAACAAGCTGATAGCCGCCCGGCGAGTCCATGCCGTAGATGCACATGTACATGCCGCCAATGCCCACCGTGCCTTCAGCGGTGAAGGTGCGCGCTGGGTTGTACTTCGAGCTCAGCAGGCGGTGGCGCGGGTCGATTGGTACCGCACACGGCGCACCGAGATAGACGTCGCCCAGCCCCAGAATCAGGTAGCTGGCATCAAACAGGGTCTCCATCACCGCTTCACGGTTCGGCAGGCCGTTAATGCGCTGGATAAAATCGACGTTGTTCGGCAGCCACGGTGCGGTCGCGCGCACGGTATCGGCGTAGCGGCTGACAGCATCCAGCGTGGCGCTGTCTTCAAAGGCCATCGGCAGATGGACGATGCGCGACGGCACCTTCATACGGCTGACGTCGCCAATGCGCGCCTCTTGCTCCAGCAGCAGCGCCACCAGCGCGGGCTGGCTGATTTCACGGCTGTCGTAACGCACCTGTAGCGAACGTACGCCAGGGGAAAGCTCTTTAATGCCCGGATGCGCCAGTTCGCGCAAATGCTCCATCAGCACGTGAACGCGCAGTCGCAGCGCCAGATCCAGCACGTTTTCGCCGTACTCAATCAGGATGTAGTTGTCGCCCGCCTGACGATAAACGATCGCCGGGGTGCTGAAGGTGGCGGGCAGCGACACCAGCCCGGCGGCGGAAACGCCGTCACGGTCGGCAAGCGACGGCATGGCAAATTCACGCAGCGCGGTGGTTTGCAGGGTTTCAACGCTGCGGTCCTGGGCGTTTTCCCGCGCCACCGCGTCTTCCACGCTAATCGGGTAGAAGCGAATGCGGTCGCCCGGCTTCACCTGCCCCACTTTCCACAGCTCCGCTTTGGCGATGGTCACCGGGCAGACAAAGCCGCCGAGGCTTGGGCCATCGCGGGTGAGGATCACCGGGAAGTCGCCGGTAAAGTTGATCGCGCCAATGGCGTATTCGCAGTCATGAACGTTCGACGGATGCAGCCCCGCTTCGCCGCCGTTCGGCCGCGTCCAGCTTGGTTTTGGGCCCACCAGACGGACGCCGAGACGGTTAGAGTTGTAGTGCACCTGCCAGTCGCTGGCAAAGAACTCGTCGATAGACTCCTGGGTGAAGAAGTCCGGTGCGCCGTGCGGCCCGTAAAGCACGCCAATACGCCAGACGTCGCCGTATTCAGGGATTAATGCCGCAGACAGCGCCTGTGGTTCAGAAACCGGCGCGGGTGTGGTGCAGGCGGCAATATCCGGACGCGAAATAGACAGCAGATCCGCGACCTTCAGCGTGCGCCCCGCGTGACCACCAAACTGACCCAGCGCGAAAGTGGAACGGCTGCCGAGATAGACCGGCACATCAAGGCCGTTACGCACCGCCAGATAGCCACGACAACCGCTCTGCGCGCGCCCGAGGCTCAGAGTTTGCCCCGCTTTCACCGTCACCGGTTGCCACATCGGCACCTCTTCATCGTCCAGCTTCGCCTGACAATCGGCCCCGGTCAGAGCAATCAGCGCATCAGCGTGGAATTGCAGCACCGGCCCTTGCAGGGTGAATTCCAGCCCGGCCGCCGATTCATGGTTGCCGACAATCCGGTTCGCCAGACGGAAGGCAAAGTCATCCATTGGGCCAGACGGCGGCACGCCGATATCCCAGTAGCCCTGACGGCCCGGATAATCCTGCACGCTGCTCCAGGTGCCGGGTTGCAGTACTTCAATCATTGGCGATTGCGCCACCACGCTATCCAGCATCCGCGTCCAGGCGGTACCGCTGACAAAGGCCTCGCTGGCGGTTATCTGCCGCAGGTAGTCGAGGTTGGTGGCAATGCCGTGCAGTCGCGTGGCGTCGAGCGCTGCCGCCAGTTTTGCCAGCGCCGCGGCGCGGGTCGGGGCATGAACAATCAGCTTGGCGATCATCGGGTCGTAAAACGCGGAAACTTCGCTGCCGGTGGTGACGCCGGTATCAATGCGTACATCGTCAGGGAAGACCACTTCGCTAAGTACGCCGGGGCTCGGCTGGAAGTTTTTCAGCGGGCTTTCGGCATAAATACGCACTTCAATCGCCGCCCCTTGCGGGGCCTGCGCCAGACGCGCCCAGTCGATAGGCTCGTCTGCCGCCACGCGCAGCATGCACTCCACCAGATCCAGACCGGTCACGCATTCGGTCACCGGGTGTTCAACCTGTAAACGGGTATTCACTTCGAGGAAATAAAACGCGTCCAGCGCGGCATCGTAGATAAATTCCACCGTCCCGGCGCTGCGGTAGTTCACCAGCTTACCGAGCTGCACCGCGGCATCGAGAATCGCTTTGCGGGTCGTCGCCGGGAGGTTCGGCGCCGGCGTCTCTTCCACCACTTTCTGGTTGCGGCGCTGGAGCGAACAGTCGCGCTCGCCGAGCGCCACCACGTTGCCTTTGCCGTCGCCAAAAATCTGCACTTCGATATGGCGTGCGCGATCCACGCAGCGCTCAACAAACACTCCGGCATCGCTAAAGAACTGCTCGCCCAGACGGCGTACGCTTTCCCAGCCCTGCGCCAGCGCCTGCGCATCGGCGCAGCGCGTCAGGCCAATCCCGCCGCCGCCCGCCGTGCTTTTCAGCATTACCGGATAGCCAATGTTCTGCGCGGCTTCCAGCGCGTCGTCGAGGGAATTGAGCAGCCCGGTCCCCGGCGTCATCGGGACGCCCGCTTCGGCGGCCAGTTCGCGAGCACGGTGCTTCAGGCCAAATTCGCCAATCTGCTGGGCGGTTGGGCCGATAAACACGATACCCGCCTTGTCACAGGCATCGGCAAATGGCAGGCTTTCTGAGAGAAAACCGTAGCCGGGCCAGATGGCCTGCGCCCCGCTTTCCCGCGCGGCGGCAATAATCGCGTCAATCTTCAGGTAGCTGTCGCTGGCCTTTTCGCCGCCCAGCGCCAGCGCGATATCGGCCTGCTTAACGTGTTCAGCGTTTTTATCCGCGTCGGAGTAAACCGCAACGCTGGTGATGCCCAGGCGTTTCAGGGTTCGGATCGCGCGGCAGGCAATTTCACCACGGTTGGCAATTAGCACGGTGTTAAACATGATGGTTCTCCTTACGGGCAACCCAATGCCGCCAGCCCTTAAATTCGGTAATATCCACGGCGTCATTCAGCGCCGCCGGTTCACAGATAAAGCCTTTCACCCAGCGGCCATCGCAGAGCTCCAGCGAGCCAATACCCAGCGGCGACGGTATTTCCGCCACGAACTCGCCAAAGCGCGCCAGCGGGATATCCCACAGCTCCACCTCAATCGCCGCGCCGGATGCGTCGCGAGCCAGCCCCGGCTTTTGCGGCTGGGTATTCGCCAGCGCGTAGAGGCGATAGGTCGCCGCCGTCTGCGTGGCTTCGACAAAGACCGCGTTGCGGGTGGTGAGCTGGAAGTTGAGCGGCATACCGCGCAAGTGCGCGCCAACCACGGCAATGCGCACGTGATGCGGCGACGACGGCAGCGCGGCGTCGCCTGGCGTTAACGGCAGCCCGGTCGCCCCCAGCGGTAGCGCAAGCTGCTGCTGCCAGCGGCGGCCAAAATCGGCCAGCGCCCGGTCGTGCCACGCGGGGGCAATCAGGGTGATCCCCGCTGGCAGACCATCGGCGCGGAACGGCGCGGGCAGCGCCAGCGCGCTGAGGTCGGCCAGATTGGTGAAGTTGGTGTAGGTACCAAACTGGGAGTTGAAGCGAATGGGCTCCTGCTCCATCTCCTTTAAGGTGTGGATGGTTGGCGACGTTGGCACCACCAGCGCGTCGACTTCGCCCAGCGCCTGCTGGATTTTTTGCGCCAGCTCGGCGCGCAGGTATTCGGCGTTGTAGGCATCCACTGCGCTGTAGTTGAGGCCCGCAGAGACGATGGTGTAAACGGTCGGGTCCATCAGTTCAGGATGCTGAATCATGTCGCCCACTGCCGCCGTGCGCTCGGCTACCCACGACCCCTGATACAGCTGTTCGGCAAGCTGAGTAAACGCTGAAAAGTCGATAGGTTTCAGCGTGACGCCGCTTTCACACAGCGCATCGATAGCCTGTTCCCAGGCCGCCTGCGCCTGAACGTCGCCGAAAAAGTTCAGCGTTTCCGGTACGGCGAAGGTCGGGGTCGATGGCAGCGCAGCAGGCGTGGTCGCAGGATGTGCGCGCGAGTAGGCGTCTTCACTATCTACGCTGCCCGCCAGCGAGGCAATATAAAACGCGTCGTCCACCGTCAGGGCAAAGACCGACAGCGTGTCGTTGAGGCGACAGGCAGGCACCACGCCTTTAGCTGAGAGCCAGCCTTTGGTCGGTTTGAGGCCGACGATATTGTTAAACCCGGCTGGCACGCGCCCAGAACCGGCGGTGTCGGTGCCAAAGGCGAACGGCACCAGGCCACGCGCCACCACGGAGGCCGAGCCGGAGCTGGAGCCGCCGCTGACGTAATCGGGATTGAATGTGTTGACCACAGCGCCGTAGGGGGAGCGCGTGCCCACCAGCCCGGTAGCGAACTGGTCGAGGTTAGTTTTGCCGATAACAATCGCCCCGGCGGCTTTCAGCCGGGCAACCGCCGTCGCATCCTGCTCCGCAATATATTCAAACGCCGGACAGGCCGCAGTGGTCGGCCATCCGGCCACATCTACGTTGTCTTTGACCGCAAAAGGAATACCGAATAATGGCAGGGCGTCGGGGTTATTCTGATAAAGCGGTGTTAACACCGCTAATTGTGCTTTCAGCTGCGCTTCGTTGGCTATCACCAGCCATGCGTTATCTTCCGCCGGGAAGGTATTAATATGTTCAAGTAAACGAGTAAGAACAGATTCACTGTCCTGACTGATTTGCTGACGCCACGCGGCCAGCGTTTGTCCTGTCATTAATGCCATCGTTGAATCCCTGTTGGTATACAAGATGGAATTCAATTAGCAAGGCACATGCCAAATATTTAATGCACTGATTTAAATTAACTTTTAAATAAAAACGCAAAGTAATAAGAATATTTCGGCGCACCGTAAAAGGACATCAAGCGCAATAATAGTGCAGCAGGTCATAGGAAAAACAAATATAACAAAGGAGGGTCAAAATAATTATTTATGAAGATGACCGCAGCGATAACGCCGACATTGATGTGTCTATTACATTTTATTTCACGGGCAATCGGGGAGAACGCTTAGCTGCAAAACCCTGGTTGGTTACGCCTCCTTACAAACAAACGAATGCGCGGTATAGCCCCTTTTTTATCTGTTATGCCATATTGGGCACGATTGACAGAATATCCTTAAGGATAAGGGGGTTTTATGGAACAGGACGAGAAAAAAATGCGGGAAATCACGCTGACCATCGGCGTGTTTTTCGATGGCACGGGCAACAATGCGAACAATAGCTGCAGCCGTCAGACGGCCAGCACGGCAGAACCTTCTGCAACGAACGCCGTTCAGAAACTCTGCGGCACGGCAGCGGGAAGTTATCTCGGTTATTACACCAACATTCACTGGCTCCATACGCTGTACAACCAGGGTATAACGCCTGATACAGGGGCCGGTCAATACGCTATTTATATCGAAGGTATCGGAACCGAAGATGGCGCGGGGGACTGCACGTTCGGGATGGGGACTGGCCTCGGCAGAAGCGGTGTAGTGAGTAAAACCGACAAGGCCGTCGCGGCACTCGCGGCCTGTATCCAGAGCTACGTAAGCCAGCATGCTAAAGCGCGTTCCTGCGTCATTAAAGAGGTAGAGTTTGATATTTTCGGCTTCAGCCGGGGAGCGGCGGCGGCGCGACATTTTGCCAACCGGGTATTCGCCCAGGAAAACGCGATTATCGCAGCCATTAAAGCCGGGCTGAAAGGGCTTGAATTTACCGGCACGCCCGGCGGTAAAACACGCTTTCTGGGGATATTTGATACCGTAGCGGCTATCGGTACGCCGGCTAATGGCCTTAATCCACATAGCGCCGATACCGGGGATGTTAATCTGCAGCTGCGCCCAGGCGTGGCTCAGCGCGTTTTCCACATCACCGCGCAGCACGAATGTCGGTTTAATTTCGTGTTGAACAGCGTAAAACCGGCGTGGCCGGAACTGGCCCTGCCCGGTGCGCATTCCGACATTGGCGGCGGCTATAACCCTGATGAACACGAAACCTACTTCCTTACCCGCCCTCAGTTTGAAACCGTCCCCCTTTCCACTCCCGATACCAAAACGCGCATTTATCAGCAGACCGGCGAGCAGCTCAGCGCGATGGGGAGCTACCCAACCATTGCGCCGCTATTGCATACGGTAGCGATAAATACGGCGACCTGGTATGACGATCGGATGCCCACCGACCGTTACGGCACATTTCAGAAACGAAGCGCGGCGGCGGCCGTCATCGACCGTCCCACGCGCAATGACTGGTCAAAAGTGGTGCTGCGAGTGATGCTGGACGCGGCGCAGGAGGCGGGCGTGATATTTTATCCAATCGATGAAACCGCTGGTGATTTTGCGTTACAAGCGGAGCTCAGAAACCTGTGTGACAAAGCTATCATGATGGGGCGCGCCGCCCGCAACGGCCGGTCTGCGATGGGCTTTACGACGCCGGAAATTGAGATGCTGGCAGAAAAATATATTCACTGTTCAGCGAACTGGAACAGCGTGGAGCGGGATAGTCGCGGCATGATAACCGGCGCGGTCTGCCCTGCGGAGCTGGTGACCTTCACTAACCGGCCAGATGAACGCTGGCAGCGAACGGTCTACGACATGGATGGAAACAAAAGAGGAAAATAGACGTGAGGAACGGTTAACGGTTCCTCACGTCTGCGTGGCCAAAAATCAGCTTTATTATCCGCTGATTTTTGGCATCAATCCTGACTTATCACGCGCCCTGGCGGGTCGCCGCCAGCACAATTTCACGGATACAAACGTACTGCGGCTGGGAATAGGCGTATTCAATGGCGTGCGCCACATCTTCCGGGCTCAGCACTTTACCGCCCATATCCTGTTTCCAGCTCTGGTAACCGGCTTTGATGTCGTCGCTGGTGGTATGGCTCAGCAGTTCGGTTTCCACCGCACCCGGGGCAATCACCACCACGCGCACGTTGTGCGGCGACAGCTCTTCACGCAGGTTTTCGGACAGGCCGTGCACTGCAAACTTGGTACCAACGTAGACCACGTGGTTCGGGAAGGTTTTGCGCCCGGCAATGGAGCTGATGTTGATGATGGTGCCCACTTTGCGCTCAATCATCCCTTTGGTTACCGCGTGAACGCCGTTCAGCAAACCCTTCACGTTCACGTCGATCATCTGCTCCCATTCGTCTGGGTTTTGGCTGTCGATATTGCCCAGCAGCATCACGCCCGCGTTGTTGACCATCGCGTCAACGGCCCAAACTGCTGTTCCGCTTCGGCAACAGCGTCGGCCACCGCCTGACGGTTAGTGACGTCCACGGCGCGACACAAGGTGCGCGGCAGGTTCAGCGCCGTCATACGATCCACGCGACGCGCCAGCAGCAGGAGCGCATGTCCACGTTCTGACAGCAGTTTTGCGGTGGCCAGGCCAATCCCGGAGCTGGCGCCGGTAATCACGACTAATGGTTTAGATGCAGCGTTCATTTGACTTCCTCATAAATAAAATTGATGGCGCTACTTTAAATCCGGATGAGAATGGTGAAAAATGGTTTGTTTTTTTCACAGCCATAAAATAAATCTATGGATAAGCGACAGCTCAGCGCCTTCATCTGTGTATTCGAAGAGCGCAACATTACCCGTGCGGCTGAACAGTTAAGTCTGACACAGCCTGCGCTCTCCGCCACCGTGAAAGCGCTGGAAGAGGAACTCGGCACGCAGCTTTTTGTGCGTAAGCCCCGCGGCGTGGAGGTGACGGAAGATGCGCGCGCGCTCTATCCGCACGCCTGCCGGATGCTCCAGGAGATGGCGGCCCTCACCTCACGCTTTCGTAAACGTCAGGATGGCATGCCGCTGAGTATCGGCGTGGAGCAGGACGTTGCTTCGCCGTGTCTGGCATCGCTGCTGGAAAAAATTCATCTTGAAATGCCGGATATGCTGGTGACGCTCGATCCGGGCTGTACCGGGGATATCCGCCTTGGCTGTGAGAGTTTGCGCTGCGAAGACGAGCTGTTTATGCCGCTGTTCGACGAGCACTATATGCTGGCCTTTCCGAGCAGCCACCCGCTGGCGCAGGTGGCGGAGCTGACGCTGGAGCAGCTTTATAGCCACCCGTGGGTGATGTACCCGGCCCACGATTCTCATCAGCGCTTCCTGCCGTTTTACGGCACGGCGGCCGGTGCACCCAGCGCCAATGCGGGCAGCTTTACGCTGGCGCTGGATCTGGTCGAAGCGGGGTTTGGTCTGGCGATTGCGCCGCACTCGCTGATAGAAACCCGCTGCGACCTCAGCGCAAGGCCGCTGCCGGGGTATCCGTTGTTACGACGAATTGGCATTTGTTATGCCGTACAGGCGGTGGAGAATCCGGCGGTTAACCGGCTGCTGGAGCGGCTCAACGAGGTGACAGCGTTGGCGGGATAAAGCCCGGAGGATTACGCGGAAACCTTGATTCTGGTCATAGTGACTTTTGTGATCCCGCTCTAATTTATTCGCCTTCCTGATAAGAGGACCACCCCCAATGTTCATACCTTCCATTGGTGCAACGGCCTTCGTTGCATCTATTGCTACGCTCGGCATTTTATCACCCGGCCCGGACTTCTTTATGGTCATTAAAAACGCCGCGCGCTATCGCCGACTGCCCGCCATGATGACCGCCTTTGGCATCACCCTGCGGCGTGCTGACGCATATGTCTTACTGCGTGGCGGGTCTGGCGGTGGTCATCACCACCACGCCGTGGCTGTTTGATATTCTGAAATACGCAGGTGCCGCCTACCTTATCTGGGTGGGGCTGCTGGCACTGCTGGCGCGCGGGCATAAGAGTATGGATATGACCGGCGTCACTTTGCAGGAAACCTCGCTGAAAAAGGCGTTTCTCCAGGGCTACTTGTGTAACCTGCTGAACCCGAAAGCGACGCTGTTTTTCCTCTCTATTTTTACTCAGGTACTGAACGTGAAATCCGGTTTCCCGGAAAAGCTGTGGTACGCCGGGGTGATCCTCTCCGTGTCCGTTATCTGGTGGCCGATGCTGGTGGTGCTGATTCAGAGCGCGCCGGTACGTCGTGGACTGGCTAAGGCGCAGAAGGTTATCGATAAGATGCTGGGCGGGCTGCTGATTGCGCTGGGGATTAAGGTGGCTCTAAGCTAGCGCCTGACATCGCAGGGACAAATATCACCTATCGCTCCCCTCTCCCTTAAAAAGGGAGAGGGGGCTGATTGTGCTCGTATTTTCGTTTTTTCGTTTAGTCTTAACGTTCCCGGAACGCTTCCGCCTTCGCACGCAGAATTGGCTTCAGCAGATAGCTAAGCACCGTTTTCTGCCCGGTCATGATATCTACCGATACCACCATACCCGGTATAATCAGCAGCGGTTTTTCTTCGCTGCCCAAATAGTTGCGATCCGTGCGCAGCCGAATCTGGTAAAAACTATGCCCCTCTTTATCGGTAATGGTGTCAGCGCTGATGTGCTCCAGCGAACCTTTCAGGCCGCCGTAGATGGTGTAGTCATAGGCGGTGAATTTGATCATCGCTTTCTGCCCAGGATGCAAAAACGCAATATCCTGCGGGCGAATTTTGGCTTCAACCAATAGCGTGTCGTCCAGCGGAACAATCTCCACCAGCTCGCTGCCGGGTTGGATAACCCCGCCGATGGTGTTGACCAGCATCTGCTGGATAATCCCGCGCACCGGCGAGGTCACCAGCGTACGGTGAACCCGGTCCTCGATGGCTTTGCCGGAGGCCTCTATTTTCGCAAGGCTAGTGCGCGCTTCGTTAAGCTGGCCCAGCATTTCGCTACGATAACGGCCTCGCGACTCGGCAATTTTGTTTTCAATTTCCTTAACGGCTGACCGCGCGCGAGGAATGGCGAGCACCACCGAGTCAAGTTGCCCGCGCGTGTCCACTTCGGAGCGGCGCAGCCGCAGGATTTCTACTTTTGAAATCGCCCCAGCACTGACCAGCGGCTGGGACATATTAACTTCCTGCTGAATAAGCCCCAGGCTGCGGCTGAACTGCGTTTTTTTCGCTTCAAAATCCAGCAGTTCCTGCTTTTTCTGCGCCAGCTGTTCTTCCAGCCCGGCGATTTCATTACGAAAACGTGCGCCCTGGGATTCAAAGAGCCCCCGCTCCCCGCTGGCGATCCCCGGCGCTTCCTGCTCGATTTCCGGGCTCAGCGATAAGGGCTTGTCGTCTAGTTGCGCCTGCAGGCGTGAGATGCGAGCCATCAGCGCATAGCGGTCAGCTTCGCTTTCACCGACGGTTGACTTAAAGCGCGTATCGTCAAGGCGCAGCAGCGGTTGACCAGCGTCGACAATTTGCCCTTCGTGGACGAAGACTTCGGAGACAATCCCGCCTTCCAGGTTCTGGATTTTTTGCAGCCTGGATGAGGGGATCGCTTTCCCATCGCCGCGGGTGACTTCATCGATGGGGGCGTTCGCCGCCCAGACAATCAGCGCAATAAAAAATCCAAAGCAGGCCCACAGCGTCACGCGTCGCGAGCGCGGCGCGTCGCTCATCACCGCGCCGTTAATGCCGTTGACCGTCAGGGAGTCGTCCGTTTTACCGAGACCAAACCATTTAGTTACCCCCATGGATTTGCCCCTTCTTCAGTGCCTCCAGCACACTATCGCGCGGCCCATCGGCCACCACGCGCCCACGTTCGATGATGATAAGCCGGTCAACCAGCGCCAGCATCGAGGCGCGGTGGGTCACCAGCAGCAACGTGCGCCCGCGGGTTGACGCCATCAACGCCCGACGGACGGCATCTTCGGTGGTGTTATCCATCGAGCTGGTCGGCTCATCAAGCAGAAGAATCGGTGGCTCGAGCAGAAGCGCGCGCGCCAGCATCACCGCCTGACGCTGGCCGCCAGAGAGGTTAAGCCCGCGCTCTCCAACCTGCATGTGATAGCCGTCCGGGTGCTTACGGGCAAAATCATGCACGCCGGCCAGCTGCGCCGCCCGCAGCATGGCGTTGTCGTCGACGTAGGTGGCTCCGCTTATCAGGTTGTCGCGCAGCGTACCGCTGAACAGGTAAATATCCTGCGGCGCGTAACCGATATTGTGGCGAAGGTCGTTGACGTCGATTTGGTTGGCATCCATGCCGTCAACCAGGATCTCTCCTGAGTCCGGCTGATAGAAACCGATTATCAGCTTCGCCAGCGAGCTTTTTCCCGACCCGCTGCGCCCGATAATCCCCACCCGTTCACCCGGCGTGATGGTAAAGGAGACGTTAGTCAGTGACGGTCGCTTTTGGTCTGGATAGGTGAAAGTGACGTTCTGAAAGGCAATCGCGCCTTCCAGGGTGTCGCGGGCCACCAGCGCCCTGTCATCCTGACGCTCCTGCGGCAGCTCCATCATCTGTTCAGTGGTATTCATGGTCATTCTTGCCTGCTGATAGCGCGTCACCAGGCCACTAAGTTGCCCCATCGGCACCAGCGCGCGGCCGTTCAGCATGTAGCAAGCGATAAGTCCGCCCATACTGAGGCTGCCGCCGATAATCAGATAAACCCCGGCAACAATCATCGCCACGCCGGAAAACTGCTGGAGCCAGGCGGTAAAGTTCACCGCAAAGGTCGAGAGCGTTTTAACCCGTAACTCTTTTTTGCTTAGCGTCACCAGCGTGCTTTCCCACATAAACTGGCGCTCACTTTGCGCGTTATTCACCTTCATGGCGTCCAGCCCGCCGAGGGTTTCAATCAGCACCGCCTGACGTTCTGAGGCGAGGCGCATCGTCTCTTTTATCGTGTCGTTGAGCGGCTTCTGAATCGCCCAACTCACCACCAGCGCCACCGGGAAGGCCACCAGCGGGATAAACACCAGCGGGCCGCCGATAATGGCGATCACCAGCAGCATCAGCAAGGTGAACGGAATGTCGATAAGCGTCGCCATGGTGAGCGAAGAGAGAAAATCACGCAGCGACTGGATTTCATGAATATTCTGCGCAAAGCTCCCCAACCGTACCGGACGCGCTTTCATCGCCACGCCGGTAATGCGCTCGAAGATGGAGGCCGAAACAATCATATCGGTCTTTTTGCCCGCAATATCGAGGCAGCGGGTACGCAGCGTTTTCAGCAGCAGATCAAACAGGAAGGCAACGGTTATCCCTATCGCCAGCACCCATAACGTGGCAGTGGCCTGGTTGGGCACCACGCGGTCATAGACGTTCATCACGAACAGCGGCGTACACAGCGCGATGAGGTTAATCAGGAAACTAGCAACGATAGCGTCAACGTAGAGAAAGCGCGATAGCTTCAGCGTGTCACGAAACCAGGTCCGCGTGCGCGGCAGCAGCGAGGATTTGGTGCGTTCGCTTTGATGGATGGGCTGAATAAACAGTGCCGTACCGGAGTACTCTTGCGCCAGCGCGGCTGGGTCGACCAATATTTCCCCGCCGCCGACCTCTCCGGTCTGCACCCGGGCCTGCCCTTGTTCATTCCAGCCAAAGAGTACGGCAGTGCGATGATTTTCCAGTACCAGTACGGCGGGCAGTGAGAGCGCGGTGATATCCTTGAGCTCACGCTTGAGCATTCGCACGCGCAGCCCGGCGCGCGCGGCGGCGCGCGGAAAAACATCGAGGGTCAGTTGGTTATTGTTAAGCGGTAGGCCTGCGGTCAGCGAAACGCGGGTGGCCGCTTTTCCATAGTGCGAACAGACCGCCAGCAGACTATCGAGCAGCGCGTCGTCCTGAAGCTCGCGCTGATCGACTTTCATCTCTTTTTGCCATTCTACTGCGTCATTGCCACCTGCAGCCGGGGAATGTTGTGCCATATGTTATATCCTTAATAACAGACCCGGATCATAAGTTCATCCTGAATACCGGGTAATTGCGACTGAAGCACAAGCGTGTCAGAAATTTAAATTAGCACAGTCAAATATGACATTCATTAATAATGAGAATTTATAATGCTTTATAATTAGGCATAATAGAAATACCGTAGAATACAATAAAGTAATCACTCATTTATTTTTGTAAATTTAAATCCAGCGCATTCAAAATAGTAAAAGACCACCTTCTTAGAAGGTGGCTTTTGAGAATGCCCCCTGTAAGGGGGGCTACTTTCACCTTCCGCTTACTACTCTAGCAATTCCATCTGTTGTTCATGTGTTTGTTCCGTTTTCTCCTGATGCCGCACATATCTTCTGATAATTTCCTCATTCACTCCTACCGTATCTACAAAGTAACCACGCGACCAAAAATGGTTTCCCCAGAGCTTCTTCCTGATGTGTGGAAAACGATTGTAGAGCCTGATGGCACTGCGACCTTTCAAATGGCCCATTAGCGTTGATATTGAGATTTTAGGTGGGATGATGACGACTAGATGTACATGATCTGGCTGGACATTTAACTCCAGAACTTCACAATCCTTGATTCCGCAGAGAATGTAGATTGTCCTGTAAAGCTCCTTGCCCAGCTTGTCTTTGAGGATCCTGAATCGATATTTTGGTGTCCAGACTATGTGGTATTTGCAACGCCAATATACATGTGATGAACTCCTGTAAAGCCCCATGTTGGTTTGTCTCCTTTTACTTGTGGTGAGTAAGCAGAGATATTCCGGCATGGGCATTCTTCAGGCTATAGCCTTACAGGATCAATCACCACCTCCCTAGGAGGTGGTTTAGGGGTGACAATAAAAAGCACCCTGCCGGTAAGGCAGGGTGCGGTTCAGGGTTAAACCAGGGTATCTGGCTTAGCAATCAAACTGTCTATGTTTGTTGAAGTACAACCTTCAACGGTAATCTGTACTAGCGTGTCACTACTGCCATAGTTCAAGCCTTCGGTATTAACAGTTATCACCGTATCTTGACCATGAACAGCAATATCGACGTAATCGGAGAATTTACCCTCAAGCCCTTTGAGCAGGTCGGTTAAATCGATTTTGTCATTTTTGATACTAAAATCTTTAATAATATCCTTACCGTAATCGCCTTGTTCCCATTTAAAGGTGTCGTTACCGTTGCCGCCCCAAAGAATATCATCGCCTTTACCGCCGATAAGAATATCGTTGCCATTGCCACCGTAAAGCGTGTCATTGCCATCACCGCCGTAGAGAATGTCTTTGCCATTTCCACCATAGATGATGTCATCACCATCGGTGCCGATAAGAATGTCATCATGAACGGTTCCTTGAATGGTTTTACCCGGTACTGAAGTCGGCTCATTCTCCTCAGCCGTGGTGTCGCTTCCACCCGTCGTTGATTCGTTTCCTCCAGGGATTATTGGGGTATCAGGCCCGTCACCGCTCTCAGCCGCACCCTCATTGCCAGAGATGCCGCTTTCTGCTGATTGGATCGGGATAACCGCAAAGGAGCCTGAACTGCTGTCACCATCACCGTCAGTTACAGTTATTTTGAAATCAATCTGGTTGTCATCACCAGGCTGCTGCATCTCCTGGTACTGATAGAACTCCCATTTGCCGGTTTCAGGGGTAAACTCCATGCGGAAGACCAGGTCTCCATGTTCGTCGGTAGCCAGAACGGTGTTCCCATCTTGTTCAATAACAATTTGCTGGCCCGTGCTGGTTAACAGCCCCAGTTCATATCCCGTCAACGTCATACTGCCCTTGCCATCTGCCCCCCAGTCTACGCCCACTTCACCGCTGGCATAGGCGATGGCATCCGGTGTGTCAGGGCCAATAAAGGTCACCTTTTTCACCGTCAGGTCGCTGTTATCTATCTTGTTGGTATTGCCGTTGTTGGTGGCTTTAATCACCATCGTATCAAAGCCGCCTTCCTGAACCGTAAAGTTCGCCGCGTAGTTACCGCTAGCCTCGTTGGAGTTAAACGGCTGACTCGCAATCAGTACGCCATCGCGATAAAACTCAACGATGCCACTTTCCAGCTCACCGCCGTACATTTTGCTGAACTCAATATTGACGCCATAAGCCACCAGCCCCTCATTGAGGGTAAAAATCAGTTCTTCAGAGGCAGAAGTGCCATTGTCAAAATGGCGGAAGTCGATTTCGTTGTCGATGTTATGGTAGGGGCTCGCAACGCTCTTCACACCCAGCCCTTCCGTCGACTGGTTTACCTCCGCATCAATAAGGTTGGAGTCGGTGGCAGAAGTAAAACCTTTTGCCGTCACCGTGAAATCATTAAACTTCATGCTGTTAGCGTTAGCGACCCCATTCCCCCACAGCGCTTGCTCGCCCACTAAAGGCGTCGGAATGTTGGTGCTTTCGGCCTCGACGGCACCTTGGTTTCCGATGGTAGGAATATCATCTTTGATGGTAATAGGTAACGTCGTTTCCGTCGTAGCCTTGTCATCTGTAACCGTCACCGAGATATCAAGAACAAGGTCATCCTCACCTTGAAGCGGGTGATCAATCGGGCCTTTCAGCGTCACCTCATAGGACCATTCTCCCTTACCGCTGCCATCTGGCGCAGTGAGCGAAACTTCTACCACCGTTTTCTCGTTTCCGGTGTCACCAATGTAGCCAACCAACTTATTGCTCACCGGATCCCATTTCCAAGTGATGGTCTCACCACCAGATTTCAGCGTACTGCTTGGGCCGCCAAGGGAAACGCTGAGCGTATCGCTGGAGTCAATATCACCGACGTTGAATTTACCTACAGCGTGAGCAGAATCATCGGAACTCACCAGACCATGTTCTGACAGACTCGCCTCCACGACACTTTCGATCGTTGGCGCGTCGTTCGTTCCAGTTATCGTAATCGTAACGGTCTCCATAACTGGAGTGCCGTGACCATCATCCACCGTCACCTGATAGGTCAGCGTTACCGTCTCGCCTGCTGCCAGGAACTGCGTTGCGGCGTTCGAAATGGAATATTCCCAGCCCGTTTTCGCGTCATTCAGCGTGAATTCACCGCCGCGCAGCGCTGCTTCTACTCCTTCCGGCAGCGAGTCAGAATGGCTCCATTTCAGATCCATTAGTTCGCCGGTAGTCCATACGACATGCGTGTCTGAAGAGTCCACATCGGTGAAGCTGATAGCCCCCTCGGCCGTCAGGTCAGCCGGGATATCCTGATGCCCTTCCGGCAGCCCGTTATCTTCGGTGAGTGCCGCATTGTCGGCACTGACTACCGGTAAATCGTTGGTCCCGGTGATGGTGATCACCACATCCTTGTTCACCAGCACGCCATGTCCATCGTCCACCGTCACCTGATAGGTCAGCGTTACCGTCTCGCCTACAGCCAGAAACTGCGTTGCGGCGTTCGAAATGGAATATTCCCAGCCCGTTTTCGCGTCATTCAGCGTGAATTCACCGCCGCGCAGCGCTGCTTCTACTCCTTCCGGCAGCGAGTCAGAATGGCTCCATTTCAGATCCATTAGTTCGCCGGTAGTCCATACGACATGCGTGTCTGAAGAGTCCACATCGGTGAAGCTGATAGCCCCCTCGGCCGTCAGGTCAGCCGGGATATCCTGATGTCCTTCCGGCAGCCCGTTATCTTCGGTGAGTGCCGCATTGTCGGCACTGACTACCGGTAAATCGTTGGTCCCGGTGATGGTGATCACCACATCCTTGTTCACCAGCACGCCGTGTCCGTCATCTACCGTCACCTGATAGGTCAGCGTTACCGTCTCGCCTGCTGCCAGGAACTGCGTCGCGGCGTTCGAAATGGAGTATTCCCAGCCCGTTTTCGCGTCATTCAGCGTAAACTCACCGCTCCGCAGCGCCGCTTCTACTCCCTCCGGCAGCGAGTCAGAATGGCTCCATTTGATCCCCATCAGGTCGCCGGAAGCTGACACGACGTGCGAGTCCGAGGCGTCCACGTCGGTGAAGCGGATAGCCCCCTCGGCCGTCAGGTCAGCCGGGATATCCTGATGCCCTTCCGGCAGCCCGTTATCTTCGGTGAGTGCCGCATTGTCGGCACTGACTACCGGTAAATCGTTCGTCCCGGTGATGGTGATCACCACATCCTTGTTCACCAGCACGCCGTGTCCGTCGTCCACCGTCACCTGGTAGGTCAGCGTTACCGTCTCGCCGGCTGCCAGGAACTGCGTTGCGGCGTTCGAAATGGAGTATTCCCAGCCCGTTTTCGCGTCATTCAGCGTGAATTCACCGCTCCGCAGCGCCGCTTCCACTCCCTCCGGCAGCGAGTCAGAATGGCTCCATTTGATCCCCATCAGATCGCCGGAAGCTGACACGACGTGCGAGTCCGAGGCGTCCACGTCGGTGAAGCGGATAGCGCCCTCGGCCGTCAGGTCAGCCGGGGTATCCTGATGTCCTTCCGGCAGCCCGTTATCTTCGGTGAGTGCCGCATTGTCGGCCGTAACTACCGGTAAATCGTTGGTCCCGGTGATGGTGAGCACCACGTCCTTGTTCACCAGCACGCCGTGTCCGTCGTCCACCGTGACCTGATAGGTCAGCGTTACCGTCTCGCCTGCTGCCAGGAACTGCGTCGCGGCGTTCGAAATGGAGTATTCCCAGCCCGTTTTCGCGTCATTCAGCGTAAACTCACCGCTCCGCAGCGCCGCTTCCACTCCCTCCGGCAGCGAGTCAGAATGGCTCCATTTCAGATCCATCAGTTCGCCGGTAGTCGACACGACGTGCGAATCTAACGAGTCCACATCGGTGAAGCTTAGCGAGCCTGAAGTCGTTAGCTCTGCCGGGATATCCTGATGCCCTTCCGGCAATCCGTTGTCTTCAGTAACCGAGCCGTCGTCAGCGCTTAGAACGGGCAAATCATTACGCCCGGTAATCGTAATCGTCACCGTGTGTTCGGTGCCGTCGGCGCTTTTTACCACGAAGGTTTCAATTTTCGTTTCGCCTTCGGCGAGATACTGCACATCGGCGTTATTAACCTCATAGCGCCATGAGCCATCTCTAGCGAGGATCAAGTGACCCAGCGCACCATCGCTGGCTTTGACAGAATTCGTGATAAACCAGGACTGTGCTTCATCGGGATCGTGAATTGACAAACGGCCGCTGTCGGCAAGGGTTGGATCGCTATCGTCTTCGACAACGGAACCTGTATCGTCGCCGCCGATGATGGCGGGGTTATTAAGATCAACGGCATTGGTGCCGAACAGTGAGGTATCTTCTTCCACGCGGTCAGGACGCCCGCTACCCAGCCCATCGGTGGGATAGCCCGCGTTAGGGTCAAGGATTTGTCCAGTCAGTTCCAGCATCACGAAGGAGTGTCGTCCTCCCTCGCCTGCTTCGCCCTGCGCATCGGTGATAATCGGATTCCCAGCGGCGGTTGCTTCCAGTATTTGCGTTGGGTCAGCGCCCTCGGTAATGGCCTGCTGCACGGCAGCAACGTCCTGGGTTGCTGTCGCATCAGCCGTCGCGGTTGCTGCGCCGCTGCCGCCCCACTGGCTCATACGCCCCAGATCCAGATTTTTACCATCCGGCAAGGTGACGGTCACCGCCCCCTGCTCGGTCACGACCTGCTCGCCGCGCATAACCTGCTCACCTTCCATTGCCTGGCGTCGGCTGCCGTCCGCCGCTTCAATCCACGCCTGGCCCATCATGACTTTGATCGTTCCAATTACCGTTGGCATAGCATCTCTCCCTGGTTCGCAAATACCGGAGCGTTTCACAAAACGCTCCAATTAAACTCGTTAGGTAAAAACTGAACTTCTATCCTTATTCATTGAGGCATTGAATTAACACCCACTTTCACCCATTAGCAAAATATATTCATTAATAATCGCATTAGTAATAATAACATTGGTGATTTTTGTAAAACAAGCCATATATTGAGTGATTGGAATACGTATCTTTCAGTCAATAGCGTGATCCGTCACTCATATGACAAAAGTAATCACAAATATTTCATCACACTTAAAATAAAAAATAACTCATTAAAATCAATAAATTAAACAAATAAAATCCAATGTGAAAACGTTAAAAAACACTCACTTAAATATTTCTAAAGATAACTTATAAATATCACCAAGGAATAAAACAAAAACCAATTAAATATTACTTATTATTCCATTGCTTTTGCTCTAAACGGTAGGTATTAACTATTCATAAACCTTTCTTACCAAATCGATAAATCAATGACCTGCGCTTATTCCAGATACCAACACAGGATTATCGTATGGAGAATCAATTATTTTTCTGATGCATTGCCCATCGTGGAACGGAGAACAATGCCCTGCGAAGCAGGGTCCCCTGAGCAGAACTGCTTATGATTAGGTCTGGCTGGTATACGCGCAGCATACGGCCCTGCCGTCCTTCAATTACGCAATGCAACAGAGGGTAAGATGACAAGAGTGCAGATCTGTGAACATCAACACAAAACACTACTCTTATTGGTTTTATCAACACAAAAAAAAAGAAACCGATTTCTTATACCAAACTAACACCTAAAAAATAGACCAAAAGCCACAGTTAATTAAATGTTAATTATGACAATAAATTGTTGCCGATATTTTTAGCATTAATAACTAATACGTATCTTTCAGAACAATTATGGAAAAAAAGTGTGACCCCAGGCATTCTTTAATAAGGATAATGCTTCATTTAAAATTTAATTTGATAAATTACACATTAAATTTAATCCATTTTCTGGCCGTTAATTACTCGATAATTGCTTGAAAGATCGCCAAATGGCGATTATTAACAACGTCAAAAAATAGTCACCGTTATCGGCATAAAATATTTTTATCCCCCCATTATTTTTTGATAAAAGTCAGATGAAAGCGTTATATATAAAACACAACATATTGATATTAAATGATTTTTAAGAAAATGCACAGCGTGCAATAATTCACCAAAAGGCAATTTGTGAGTACTCGCACAAATCCCCAGTCAATTAATTTGTTACACTTCTTCCCGTCAACGAGGCAATTAACACGGATCGTTATGAACACATTAAATCTCCCAAAAATACAAAATCTGGTGGTTTTTCAGGAGGTGATCCGGAGTGGTTCTATCGGCTCAGCGGCAAAAGAATTAGGATTAACGCAGCCCGCGGTCAGTAAAATCATTAGCGATATTGAAGCTTACTTTGGCGCAGAGGTCATCGTCAGAAAAAATACCGGCGTAACGTTGACTCATCCGGGCCAGGTACTGCTGACCTGGTCTGAGTCCATCACCCGTGAGATGACGAACATGGTGAATGAGATGAACAGCATGACGGACGATGCCGCTATTGATGTCTCCTTCGGTTTCCCTTCGCTGATTGGCTTCACCTTTATGTCTGACATGATTCAGAAGTTTAAAGAGGTGTTCCCGAAGGTACAGATCTCGATGTTCGAAGCGCAGCTCTCCTCGTTCCTGCCTGCGCTGCGCGATGGCCGTCTGGATTTCGCCATCGGCACGTTGAGCGACGAGATGAAGCTACAGGACCTGCACGTCGAACCGCTGTTTGAATCAGAGTTTGTCGTCGTGGCCAATAAGTCCCGAACGTGCGCCGGCAATACCCCGCTGGAATCACTGAAAGAGGCGCAGTGGGTATTGCCACAAACCAATATGGGTTACTACAGTGAGCTACTTATTACGCTACAGCGAAACGGCATCAGCATCGAAAACATTGTTAAAACGGACTCCGTTGTCACCATTTATAATCTTGTTCTCAATGCCGATTTCCTGACGGTTATTCCCTGTGATATGACCGCACCTTTTGGCTCCGACCAGTTTATTACGCTCGAGGTTGAAGAAACATTACCCATTGCGCGCTATGCCGCAATATGGTCAAAGAATTACCGGATTAAAAAAGCCGCATCAATTCTGGTGCAATTAGCGAAGGAATACTCAGCCTGTAATGGACGCAGGCTAAAGCAAATAATAAATTCAAAATAAGCCAGTAATTTTAAATATCTAATACCTATACCGCCGATCGTCATATCGGTCAGCGGTGACGAATATCTATTACCCTAACACTCTGGTTATGAGGTTATAATGCATATTACATACGATCTCCCGGTTGCTATTGAAGATATTATTGAAGCCAAAAAACGCCTCGCGGGTAAAATTTATAAGACCGGCATGCCTCGCTCTAATTACTTTAGCGAACAGTGCAAAGGCGATATTTTCCTTAAATTTGAAAACATGCAGCGTACCGGCTCATTTAAGATTCGCGGTGCCTTTAATAAACTGAGTTCCCTGACTGAAGCCGAAAGACGTAAGGGCGTTGTCGCCTGCTCTGCGGGTAACCATGCACAGGGGGTTTCGCTCTCCTGTGCGATGCTCGGTATTGATGGCAAAGTGGTGATGCCAAAAGGCGCGCCGAAGTCTAAAGTCGCCGCCACCTGCGATTACTCGGCTGAAGTGGTGCTGCACGGCGATAACTTCAACGATACCATCGCTAAGGTTAGCGAAATTGTCGAAATGGAAGGCCGCATTTTTATCCCGCCGTACGACGACCCGAAAGTCATTGCCGGGCAAGGCACCATTGGTCTGGAGATTCTCGAAGACCTGTATGACGTGGATAATGTAATTGTACCTATCGGCGGCGGCGGTTTAATTGCCGGTATTGCTATCGCCATTAAATCAATTAACCCTACCATTAAAGTGATTGGCGTACAGTCAGAGAACGTTCACGGCATGGCCGCCTCTTATTATGCCGGAAATATAACCACGCACCGAACGACCGGCACCCTGGCGGATGGCTGTGACGTTTCCCGCCCGGGTAATTTAACCTACGAAATTGTTCGTGACCTCGTGGATGATATTGTTCTGGTCAACGAAGATGAAATTCGCAAAAGCATGATTGCCCTTATTCAGCGTAATAAAGTCGTCACCGAAGGCGCTGGCGCTTTAGCCTGTGCGGCATTATTAAGCGGCAAATTAGATAGCTATATCAAAAACCGAAAAAACGGTCAGCATTATTTCTGGCGGGAATATCGACTTGTCTCGTGTATCGCAAATTACCGGTTTAGTTGACGCTTAATTCTACTATTTAACTTCGTTGAGGATAGGATATGAGTACTACTGAAAGCATTATATCCAGCCAGACCAAACAGTCAGTCTGGCGTAAATCAGATACAACGTGGACACTGGGTTTATTTGGTACCGCTATCGGTGCCGGGGTGCTGTTCTTCCCGATTCGCGCCGGGTTTGGGGGGCTGATTCCCATTCTGCTGATGCTGGTGCTGGCTTACCCCATTGCGTTTATTGCCACCGTGCGCTGGCGCGCCTGTGCCTGTCGGGGTCAAATCCATCCGGTAACATCACCGAGACGGTAGAAGAGCATTTTGGTAAGACGGGGGGCGTGGTGATCACCTTCCTGTACTTCTTCGCCATCTGCCCACTGCTGTGGATTTATGGCGTCACCATCACCAACACCTTTATGACCTTCTGGGAAAACCAGCTGCAAATGCCGGCGCTGAACCGCGGCTTCGTCGCCCTGTTCTTGCTGCTGCTGATGGCCTTTGTTATCTGGTTTGGTAAAGATCTGATGGTGAAAGTGATGAGCTACCTGGTCTGGCCATTCATTGCCTGCCTGGTGCTGATTTCCCTGTCGCTGATCCCTTACTGGAACTCTGCCGCTATCGATCAGGTCGACCTCAGCAATATCGCGCTAACCGGGCACGACGGCATTCTGGTCACCGTGTGGCTGGGTATCTCCATCATGGTGTTCTCCTTCAACTTTTCGCCAATCGTCTCTTCATTCGTGGTCTCCAAGCGCGAAGAGTATGAGAAAGACTTCGGCCGTGAATTTACCGAGCAGAAATGTTCGCAGATTATCTCTCGCGCCAGCGTCCTGATGGTGGCCGTGGTGATGTTCTTCGCCTTTAGCTGCCTGTTTACGCTCTCCCCGCAGAACATGGCGGAAGCCAAAGCGCAGAACATTCCGGTGCTCTCTTATCTGGCAAACCACTTCTCTTCCATGGCGGGCACGAAGTCGACCTTCGCCACCACGCTTGAATATGGCGCTTCCATCATCGCACTGGTGGCTATCTTCAAATCCTTCTTCGGCCACTACCTTGGCACGCTGGAAGGGCTGAACGGTCTGGTGCTGAAGTTTGGTTATAAAGGCGATAAAACCAAGGTCTCCTCCGGGAAACTGAACACCATCAGCATGATCTTCATCATGGGCTCCACTTGGGTTGTCGCTTACGCCAACCCGAACATTCTGGACCTGATTGAAGCCATGGGCGCACCGATTATCGCGTCGCTGCTCTGCCTGCTGCCAATGTACGCCATTCGTAAAGCGCCATCGCTGGCGAAATACCGTGGTCGTTTAGATAACGTGTTTGTCACCGCTATTGGTCTGCTGACCATTCTGAACATCGTGTACAAACTGTTTTAATCTGTGAACTCAGGATGAGTCGTAAAATGAATGAATTCCCGGTCGTATTAGTCATTAACTGTGGATCATCTTCAATTAAGTTTTCAGTATTGGATGCAACCAACTGCGATGTATTAATGGCGGGTATTGCTGACGGTATTAACACTGAAAATGCGTTCTTATCCGTAAATGGAGGTGAGCCAGCCACGCTGGCTCACCACAGCTACGAAGGCGCATTAAAGGCGATTGCCTTTGAACTTGAAAAGCGTGATTTAAATGACAGCGTGGCCTTAATTGGCCACCGAATTGCCCACGGCGGAAATATCTTTACCGAGTCGGCCATTATTACCGACGAGGTCATTGATAATATTCGCCGGGTCTCTCCGCTGGCTCCACTCCATAATTATGCCAACCTCAGCGGTATTGAATCAGCCCAGCAGCTTTTCCCCGGCGTGCCCCAGGTAGCGGTATTTGATACCAGCTTCCACCAGACCATGCCGCCTGAGGCTTACCTGTATGGGCTGCCGTGGAAATATTACGAGGAGCTCGGCGTGCGCCGTTACGGCTTCCACGGGACGTCGCATCGCTACGTTTCCCAGCGTGCTCACGACCTGCTTAGCCTGCCGGAGCAGGACTCCGGTCTGGTGGTCGCCCACCTTGGTAACGGCGCCTCTATCTGCGCGGTGCGCAACGGGCAAAGCGTTGATACCTCAATGGGCATGACACCGCTCGAAGGGCTGATGATGGGCACCCCGCAGCGGCGATGTGGACTTCGGCGCCATGGCGTGGGTAGCGAGTGAAACCCAGCAGACGCTCGGTGACCTGGAACGCCTGGTGAATAAGGAGTCCGGCCTGCTCGGTATTTCTGGGCTCTCTTCCGACCTACGGGTGCTGGAAAAAGCCTGGCACGAAGGGCATGAACGCGCACAGCTGGCGATTAAAACTTTCGTGCACCGCATCGCCCGCCATATTGCCGGACACGCCGCGTCATTACATCGCCTCGACGGCATTATTTTTACCGGCGGGATTGGCGAAAATTCGGCGTTAATTCGTCGACTGGTGATTGAACATCTGGCGGTGCTGGGCGTGAATATCGACAGCGACAGAAATAGCTTACCCAATTCCTATGGTGAGCGAATTATTTCCAGGGAAGATGCGCGCGTTATTTGCACCGTCATTCCAACCAATGAAGAAAAGATGATTGCCCTCGATGCGATTTATTTAGGCGAAATGAGCGCCAGCGTCGAATACGCATAATTAACGGTTAGTCAGCAGAGAGAATTCCATGAAGGTAAATATCGATACCGGCGAGAGTCTGTACGCCGACGCGTGGCAGGGATTTAACGGCACGGACTGGAAAGAAGAGATTAACGTCCGTGATTTTATTCAGCATAACTACACGCCATATGAAGGCGATGAGTCTTTCCTGGCCGAAGCAACGTCCGCAACCCTCGCCCTCTGGGAGAAGGTAATGGCCGGTATTCGCGTCGAAAACGCCACGCATGCGCCGGTCGACTTCGATACCAATGTTGCCACCACCATTACCGCCCACGATGCGGGCTATATCGACCAGAGTCTGGAAAAGATTGTTGGTCTGCAAACCGATAAGCCGCTCAAGCGTGCGCTGCACCCTTATGGCGGCGTCAACATGATCAAAAGCTCGTTCGATGCCTACGGTCGCGAGATGGACCCCAGCTTCGAATACCTGTTCACCGAGCTGCGCAAAACCCACAACCAGGGCGTGTTCGATGCTTATTCTCCGGATATGCTGCGCTGTCGTAAATCCGGCGTGCTGACCGGCTTACCGGATGGCTATGGCCGCGGACGTATCATTGGCGACTACCGCCGCGTAGCGCTGTACGGCATTCAGTACCTGGTGCGCGAGCGCGAGCAACAGTTTGCCGACCTCCAGTCTAACCTTGAGTGGGGACAGCAGCTTGAGGCCACCATTCGTCTGCGCGAAGAGCTGGCGGAACACCGCCGTGCGCTGCTGCAAATGCAGGAGATGGCCGCAAAATACGGCTGCGATATTTCACGCCCGGCGCGCAACGCACAGGAAGCGGTGCAGTGGCTCTACTTTGCCTACCTCGCGGCGGTGAAATCACAAAATGGCGGTGCTATGTCGTTGGGACGCACCGCATCGTTCCTCGATATCTACATTGAGCGCGATGTTAAAGCCGGACTGCTGAACGAGCAGCAGGCGCAGGAGCTTATCGACCACTTCATTATGAAGATCCGCATGGTGCGCTTCCTGCGTACGCCGGAGTTCGACACGCTGTTCTCCGGCGACCCTATCTGGGCCACCGAGGTGATTGGCGGTATGGGGCTGGACGGCCGGACGCTGGTCACCAAAAACTCGTTCCGCTATCTGCATACCCTGCACACCATGGGGCCAGCGCCGGAGCCAAACCTGACGGTGCTGTGGTCAGAAGCGCTGCCGGTGGCGTTTAAAAAGTATGCCGCCCAGGTTTCTATCGTCACCTCTTCCTTGCAGTACGAGAACGACGACCTGATGCGCGCCGACTTTAACAGCGATGATTATGCGATTGCCTGCTGCGTCAGCCCGATGGTTATCGGCAAGCAGATGCAGTTCTTCGGTGCGCGCGCCAACCTCGCCAAAACCTTGCTGTACGCAATCAACGGCGGCGTGGACGAAAAGCTGAAGATTCAGGTGGGGCCAAAAACCGCCCCGCTGATGGACGAGGTACTCGACTACGAGACGGTGATGGATAGCCTGGACCACTTTATGGACTGGCTGGCGGTGCAGTACATCAGCGCGCTGAACATCATCCATTACATGCACGATAAATACAGCTACGAAGCCTCGTTGATGGCGCTGCACGATCGCGACGTTTATCGCACCATGGCCTGCGGCATCGCCGGGCTGTCGGTGGCGGCGGACTCCCTCTCGGCCATTAAATACGCGCAGGTGAAACCGGTGCGCGACCATACCGGGCTGGCGGTCGATTTTGTAATTGAAGGGGAATATCCGCAGTACGGTAACAACGATGAGCGCGTGGACAGCATTGCCTGTGATTTGGTCGAGCGCTTTATGAAGAAAATCCAGGTGCTGCCAACCTACCGCAACGCCGTACCAACGCAGTCCATTTTGACCATCACCTCCAACGTGGTGTACGGCCAGAAAACCGGGAATACGCCGGATGGCCGCCGCGGCGGCACGCCGTTCGCGCCGGGGGCAAACCCAATGCACGGACGCGACCGTAAAGGCGCCGTCGCCTCACTCACCTCCGTGGCAAAACTGCCGTTCACCTACGCCAAGGACGGGATTTCCTACACCTTCTCCATTGTGCCAGCGGCGCTAGGCAAAGAAGACGCGGTGCGGGAAAACTAACCTGGTCGGGTTGCTCGATGGCTACTTCCACCACGAAGCCCACGTCGAAGGCGGGCAGCATCTGAACGTGAACGTGCTCAACCGGGAGATGCTGCTGGATGCCATCCAACATCCGGAGAACTATCCGAACCTGACGATTCGCGTTTCAGGCTATGCGGTGCGCTTTAATGCGCTGACGCGCGAGCAGCAGCAGGATGTTATCTCAAGGACGTTCACCCAGGCGCTGTAACGCAGGAAGTCTCCATTGTAGGCCGGATAAGCAAAGCACCATCCGGCAGTCCGTAGCAGATTGCCGGATGGCGGCGTAAACGCCTTATCCGGCCTACAAATTCTGTTCGGAGCGGTAAAGGCGTTTTTTAGTGAATTTGAGTGTGTTTGTTTCTCCTTTAGGTGCACGATTGTGCACCTTTTTTTGCTTTGGCGGTTAGCGGTTTAATCCTGGGTCAACTTTCTACCTCAAGTCTTTGATGAATCTGCCGATACCGTTATAAAATAATGATGCGTCTGAGGCATAAACTGAAATGAACAAAAAAACGCTACTGCTACTTCCCGCCTTCATTTTAGCGGGATGTGGGGACGATACTATTGAATGTTCATCCGACATCAGCACCAAAACATTAGTAGAATTATTACAAAAATTCGCACTTGAACAAACGGCTCCTGAATCCGTTGCACCATCTTCTGTGACAAATGCAATGAAACGGTCCTCGCTGGAAAAAGTTATTTTTACCGTATCTAACATTATTACTACGAGCAAAGACCCAAATAGTACATTAAGAACATGTTCAGCAACTGTCAGTCTGAAAATCGATGCTAATGAGTACAATATTCTCAGTGAGTTTTACAGTAAAAATTATCAACGAAACTTTGATAAAACGATGGAAAGTTACAATCTTGAGCAGAATGCCAATACTTTCTCAACAAAAGTTGACTACACCGTTCAGCCGACAGACGATAAAAAAACAGTATTTGTAAAGTCGGTGCCCAATAACGGTGCCTCTGTAGGAGCCGCATTTATCTCCACGCTATCAATAATGCAGCCAATTGTTGAGCAGGAAAAAGT
>JARGCU010000107.1:0-37722 GCA_029227775.1 Morpho helenor
GCGCTGGTGGCGAAAGGGCGGGAAAACGCCGCGCTAAACCACCTGGAGAATGTCACCTTCTTCCACGAGAATCTGGAAGATGATGTAACACTTCAGGCATGGGCGAAACACGGTTTTGACAAAGTTTTTACTCGATCCTGCCCGTGCTGGCGCACCGGGCGTGATGCAGCATGTTATAAAATTAGCGCCGACGCGGGTGGTGTATGTGTCCTGTAATCCGGCGACGCTGGCGCGCGATAGCGAGGCGTTGCTGAACGCGGGGTACCAAATTCAGCGTATGGCAATGCTTGATATGTTCCCGCACACTGGGCACCAGGAATCTATGGTGCTGTTTGAGCGTAGGTAATAACGGTGGCTTGTCGACTTCGACAGGCCGGTCCCTGAAAGGAGAGGACAATGGTTGCGGTAAGAAGTGCACATCTCAATAAAGCTGGTGAATTTGACCCACAGAAATGGATCGCAAGTCTGGGAATTTCCAGCCAGCAGTCGTGTGAACGCTTAGCCGAGACCTGGGATTATTGTCGCCGCCAAACCGTGGGACATGATGACGCCGAGCTGATGCTATGGCGCGGGGTGGAGATGGTTGAAATCCTCTCCACGCTGAGCATGGATAACGACACGCTGAGAGCCGCGCTGCTGTTTCCGTTAGTAGACGCTAACGTTGTCAGCGAAGAAGTGCTGAGCGAAAGCGCCGGTCAATCGGTCGTGACCCTGATTCACGGCGTGCGCGATATGGCGGCTATTCGCCAACTGAAAGCCACCCATACCGACGCGGTCTCATCCGAGCAGGTCGATAACGTCCGCCGCATGCTGCTGGCGATGGTGGGATGACTTCCGCTGCGTGGTCATCAAGCTTGCCGAACGTATTGCTCACCTGCGCGAAGTGAAGGACGCGCCGGAAGACGAACGCGTGCTGGCAGCCAAAGAATGTACCAACATCTACGCACCGCTCGCCAACCGCTTAGGTATCGGTCAGCTCAAATGGGAGCTGGAAGATTACTGCTTCCGCTATCTGCACCCGGCTGAATACAAGCGCATCGCGAAGCTGCTGCACGAGCGTCGTATTGACCGCGAACACTATATCTCTGATTTCGTTGGCCATCTGCGCAGCGAAATGAAGACCGAAGGCGTGAAGGCCGAAGTGTATGGTCGACCGAAACACATCTACAGCATCTGGCGCAAAATGCAGAAAAAACACCTCGCCTTTGACGAGTTGTTTGACGTGCGCGCCGTGCGTATCGTCGCGGAGCGTTTGCAGGACTGCTACGCCGCGCTGGGGATAGTGCACACTCACTATCGTCACCTGCCAGATGAGTTCGACGACTACGTCGCAAACCCGAAACCAAACGGCTACCAGTCCATCCATACGGTGGTATTAGGGCCGGGCGGCAAAACGGTTGAAATCCAGATTCGTACCAAGCAAATGCACGAAGACGCCGAGCTGGGGCGTTGCCGCACACTGGAAATACAAAGAAGGTGCTGGCGCGGCGAGCGGCCCACGTTCCGGCCACGAAGACCGTATCGCCTGGCTGCGTAAGCTGATTGCGTGGCAGGAAGAGATGGCCGACTCTGGCGAGATGCTCGACGAAGTGCGCAGCCAGGTCTTCGATGACCGCGTCTACGTGTTTACGCCAAAAGGCGACGTGGTGGACCTCCCGGCGGGCTCAACGCCGCTGGACTTCGCCTACCACATTCACAGCGACGTCGGTCACCGCTGCATCGGCGCGAAGATTGGTGGGCGCATCGTGCCGTTCACCTATCAGCTGCAGATGGGCGACCAGATTGAAATTATCACCCAGAAGCAGCCGAACCCGAGCCGCGACTGGCTGAACCCGAACCTTGGTTACGTGACGACCAGCCGTGGACGTTCGAAAATCCACGCCTGGTTCCGTAAGCAGGACAAAGACAAAAACGTGCTGGCTGGCCGTCAGATCCTCGATGACGAGCTGGAACATCTGGGCATCAGCCTCAAGGAAGCCGAGAAGCACCTGCTGCCGCGCTATAACTTTAACGACGTGGAAGAGCTGCTGGCGGCCATTGGCGGCGGCGATATTCGCCTCAACCAGATGGTGAACTTCCTGCAGGCGCAGTTCAATAAGCCAAGCGCCGCCGAACAGGATGCTGCCGCGCTGAAACAGCTTCAGCAGAAGACGTATACGCCGCAGAACCGCAGCAAAGACAACGGCCGCGTGGTGGTAGAAGGCGTCGGTAATCTGATGCATCACATTGCGCGCTGCTGCCAGCCTATTCCTGGTGACGAGATTGTCGGCTTTATCACCCAAGGGCGCGGGATTTCCGTGCACCGGGCGGACTGTGAACAGCTGGCGGAGCTGCAGTCGCATGCGCCAGAGCGCATCGTTGACGCCGTCTGGGGGCGAAAGCTACTCGGCGGGTTACTCGCTGGTGGTGCGCGTTCAGGCCAACGATCGCAGCGGTCTGCTGCGCGATATCACCACCATCCTCGCCAACGAGAAGGTGAACGTGCTGGGCGTGGCCAGCCGTAGCGACACCAAGCAGCAGATGGCAACTATCGACATGACCATCGAAATCTACAACCTGCAGGTGCTGGGCCGCGTGCTTGGCAAGCTGAACCAGGTGCCGGATGTGATTGACGCTCGTCGACTGCACGGCGGGTAATGTTCTTTTGTTACCCTCTCCCGATGGGGGAGGGTAACACTCTCTTTTGCAAGGAATCACCATGACTCAAATCGACCGACTGCTCGGCATCATGCAGCGCCTGCGCGACCCTGAAAATGGCTGTCCGTGGGATAAAGAGCAGACGTTTAGCACTATTGCGCCCTACACGCTGGAAGAGACGTACGAAGTGCTCGACGCGATTGCGCGCGAAGACTTTGACGACCTGCGCGGCGAGCTGGGTGACCTGCTGTTCCAGGTGGTGTTTTACGCCCAGATGGCCCAGGAAGAGGGACGCTTTGATTTCAACGATATTGCGCCGCTATCAGCGACAAGCTGGAGCGTCGTCACCCGCACATCTTCGGTGATGCCAGCGCGGAAAACAGCCAGGAAGTGCTGACCCGCTGGGAGAAAATCAAAACCGCTGAACGTGCAGAGAAAGCGCAGCACTCGGCGTTTAGACGATATCCCGCGCGCTTTTCCTGCGTTGATGCGGGCACATAAAATTCAGAAACGTTGCTCGGCGGTTGGCTTTGACTGGACCACACTTGGCCCGGTGCTGGACAAAGTCTATGAAGAGATCGACGAAGTCATGGACGAAGCCAGGCAGGCGGTGGTTGACGAAGCTAAACTGGAAGAAGAGGTGGGCGACCTGCTGTTTGCCACCGTTAACCTGTCTCGCCATTTAGGGGTAAAAGCAGAGACTGCATTGCAGAAGGCGAACGAAAAATTTGAGCGCCGTTTCCGCGAAGTTGAGCGGATTGTCGCCGCACGTGGCCTGGAAATGACCGGTGTGGATCTGGATGTGATGGAAGAAGTTTGGCAGCAGGTTAAAACGGCAGGAATCTGATCTCTAAAGAAATTTTTGTGGGAAAGGGCGAAAAGTGCGAAATCTTAAATGACAAGCGCTTGATTTGCGTCAAAAACTTTTACCCCAAAGGGGCTATTTTTCTCACTCCCCATGTTTGTTTCTGCGGCGATTGAGGAGCGAGAATGAAAGTTTGTGGCGCTCGCCATGTTCGGGTATACTACTTTCCCGTCTTGGTTATTCCATCGTTTCACCCTAACTTCTCAGGTCCAGCATGACAACGAACTATATTTTTGTGACCGGCGGGGTCGTATCCTCTCTGGGTAAAGGCATTGCCGCAGCATCCCTGGCAGCCATTCTTGAAGCCCGTGGCCTCAACGTGACCATGATGAAACTGGATCCGTATATTAACGTCGATCCTGGCACCATGAGCCCGATCCAACACGGGGAAGTGTTCGTTACCGAAGACGGCGCTGAAACCGACCTGGACCTGGGTCACTATGAGCGCTTCATTCGTACCAAAATGACTCGCCGCAATAACTTCACTACCGGTCGTATCTACTCAGATGTCCTGCGCAAAGAGCGTCGTGGCGACTATCTGGGCGCGACCGTGCAGGTTATCCCACACATCACTAACGCTATCAAAGAGCGCGTCCTCGCCGGTGGCGAAGGTCACGATGTGGTGCTGGTTGAAATCGGCGGTACCGTCGGTGATATCGAATCTCTGCCATTCCTGGAAGCGATTCGCCAGCTGGCCGTGGATATCGGTCGTGAAAACGCGCTGTTCATGCACTTGACCCTGGTGCCATATATGGCAGCGGCGGGCGAAGTCAAAACCAAACCGACTCAGCACTCCGTGAAAGAGCTGCTGTCCATCGGTATTCAGCCAGATATCCTGATCTGTCGCTCCGATCGCGCGGTTCCGGCCAACGAACGTGCAAAAATTGCATTGTTCTGTAACGTGCCAGAAAAAGCCGTTATTTCAATGAAAGATGTCGATTCCATTTATAAAATTCCAGGCCTGTTGAAATCTCAGGGCTGGACGATTATATTTGTAAACGATTCAGCTTGAACTGCCCGGAAGCAAACCTGGCCGAATGGGAACAGGTTATCTTCGAAGAAGCGAACCCGGCAGGCGAAGTCACGATTGGTATGGTCGGCAAGTACATTGAACTGCCAGATGCCTATAAATCTGTGATTGAAGCGCTGAAACACGGTGGCCTGAAAAATCGCGTAACCGTCAACATCAAGCTGATTGATTCGCAGGATGTGGAAACGCGCGGCGTCGAAATTCTGAAAGATTTGGATGCTATCCTGATCCCTGGCGGCTTCGGCTACCGTGGTGTTGAAGGCAAGATCGCTACCGCACGCTATGCGCGTGAAAACAAAATTCCTTATCTGGGCATCTGCCTGGGTATGCAGGTTGCGCTGATCGAATTCGCGCGTAACGTTGCAGGCATGGAAAAACGCCAACTCTACGGAATTTGTGCCAGACTGTAAGTACCCGGTTGTGGCGCTCATTACCGAATGGCGTGATGAAGATGGCAATGTCGAAGTTCGTACTGAAAAGAGCGATCTCGGCGGCACAATGCGCCTTGGCGCACAGCAGTGCCAGCTTAGCGATGACAGCCTGGTCCGCCAGATGTACGGCGAGCCAACTATCGTTGAGCGTCACCGTCACCGCTATGAAGTCAACAACATGTTGTTGAAACCGATTGAAGCTGCAGGTCTGCGCGTTGCGGGCCGTTCCGGGGATGATCAGTTGGTCGAGATCATCGAAGTACCGAACCACCCGTGGTTTGTTGCTTGTCAGTTCCATCCGGAGTTTTACTTCCACGCCGCGTGATGGGCACCCGCTGTTTGCTGGCTTCGTGAAAGCCGCGAGCGAGTACCAGAAGCGTCAGAAGTAAGAAAAGTTAGAACGGCAACGCCCCACGAGGGGCGTTGTTTGTCTGGAGTTTTAGTTTAACTTGTACTGAGGAAAACCTAATGTCCAAAATCGTTAAAATCATCGGTCGTGAAATCATCGACTCCCGTGGTAACCCGACTGTTGAAGCAGAAGTACACCTGGAAGGTGGTTTCGTCGGTATGGCAGCAGCTCCATCAGGTGCTTCTACTGGTTCCCGCGAAGCACTGGAACTGCGTGATGGCGACAAATCTCGCTTCATGGGTAAAGGCGTACTGAAAGCTGTTGGTGCGGTAAACGGCCCAATCGCTCAGGCTCTGCTGGGTAAAGATGCTAAAGATCAGGCTGGCATCGACAAGATCATGATCGATCTGGACGGTACTGAGAACAAATCCAACTTCGGCGCGAACGCAATCCTGGCCGTATCTCTGGCGAACGCCAAAGCAGCAGCAGCTGCTAAAGGTCTGCCACTGTACGCTCACATCGCTGAACTGAACGGCACCCCAGGCAAATACTCCATGCCAGTTCCGATGATGAACATCATCAACGGCGGCGAGCACGCTGACAACAACGTCGACATTCAGGAATTCATGATTCAGCCAGTTGGCGCGAAATCCCTGAAAGAAGCCGTACGTATGGGTTCCGAAGTGTTCCACAACCTGGCTAAAGTTCTGAAAGCTAAAGGTATGAACACTGCTGTTGGTGACGAAGGCGGCTACGCTCCTAACCTGGGTTCCAACGCTGAAGCTCTGGCTGTTATCGCTGAAGCGGTTAAAGCAGCTGGTTACGAGCTGGGCAAAGACATCACTCTGGCGATGGACTGTGCAGCTTCTGAATTCTACAAAGACGGTAAATACGTTCTGGCTGGCGAAGGCAACAAAGCATTCACCTCCGAAGAATTCACTCACTTCCTGGAAGAACTGACCAAACAGTACCCAATCGTCTCCATCGAAGATGGCCTGGACGAATCTGACTGGGCTGGTTTCGCATACCAGACCAAAGTACTGGGCGACAAAATCCAGCTGGTTGGTGACGATCTGTTCGTAACCAACACCAAGATCCTGAAAGAAGGCATCGAAAAAGGCATCGTTAACTCCATCCTGATCAAATTCAACCAGATCGGTTCCCTGACCGAAACTCTGGCTGCGATCAAAATGGCGAAAGACGCTGGCTACACCGCTGTCATCTCTCACCGTTCTGGCGAAACTGAAGACGCTACCATCGCTGACCTGGCTGTTGGTACCGCTGCTGGCCAGATCAAAACTGGTTCTATGAGCCGTTCTGACCGCGTTGCTAAGTACAACCAGCTGATTCGTATCGAAGAAGCTCTGGGTGAACAAGCACCGTACAACGGTCGTAAAGAGATCAAAGGTCAGGCATAAGCCCGACTTTCTCTGATATAAAAATGCCAGCCCTCGGGCTGGCATTTTTTTTACTTAAAATCGACCGCCATTTGCTGTGGGATGGTCAGGCCGCGAGTGGTCTGCACGCAGCGGTCAATGTAGTCGGTGAAGCGGGGCGGTTTTGGCATCCCCATACTCAGCAGCTTGTCGTTACTAAAACGTACGTTCAGCGTGGCGAAGGCACCGTACAGGCGCATGGCCTTCAGCATCAGGCGTTCGTTGCACGGGCCAAAAATGGTTTTCAGCTCGCGGCGCATTTTAACCAGCGTTTCATAGCTGACCTGAGCGTACTTATCGCCTACCGGCGCTTGCTCAAGCGCGGAAGCCATCGCCTTGTCGATATCGGCAAAGCGAACGCTGTTCTCTTCGCCCGCTGAAATATGCACAACTTCCCCCTGAGCGACTGGCGCCGTCAGCAGCATAAGCAGGGCGCTGGCACAGTAGTCCACCGGAATCACATCAATACGGTCTTCCATAGAACACATGAATTTTTGCAGCATCAGCCCCATGCTGAAGACCCAGAAAATACTGCTGGAAGGCTGGCAGCCGTGATGGGTATGGCCCACGACGATAGAAGGGCGGGCAATCACCAGCGGCAACGTCGGGCACTGTTTCTGCATCAGCTGTTCGATGGTGGATTTGGAGTGCGTGTACTCCACCAGATGCTCTGCACGCTCGCGGAACTCAGCGCTTTCAGCAACCAGAGAATCCGGCTCTGGCGAGCATGACATCGCCGTACCGACGTGCAGGAAGCGCTGTAACCCTTCTACCCGTGCCATACGCTGCGCAAATTGCAGTGTGCCTTCGACGTTCACTTTCCAGATAAGCGGGTTACTGCCAAAAGAGGCCACGGCGGCGCAGTTCAGCACGTGGGTCACGCTATCCAGACGCCCATCAGAGAGGAAACCCTCCGGTGAAGCGAGATCGCCAAGCAGGATATTCTGTGACGTAATCTGCGCCAGCTTCTTCTCATCAATATTGAATTTACGTAAATTTTCCTTAACCCTGGCGACAGCGGCTTCGGCGTTATTCGCGCGAACTAAAAGCAGTAAATTAACGCCGCTATGGCTATTGAGGATTGCTTCCAGTGCCGCCCCGCCCAGAAAACCGGTAACGCCCGTGATTAATAATGTATTCATGAATACTGTCTCGTCATGGTTGGTTTGCGGATTTTAGGATCGGAAAAGTAAACGGCGATTAAATAAAGATTGGGGGAATAAAGGGTGGTCTTAAGCTTATTTTAAGCTTATATGTCAGCACGAATTAGATTGGACATTTTGATATTTAAAAAGATTCAATAAATTTAATATTTAAATATATCCATTTGTTTTTAATGGTTTTTGTAAAAAAATAACTTATTTCATAAGTGTAAAATAAAACATTTTTTGTTACATCATAAATGGCTTCCTGAAAGCAGTATAAAATAATCCGTAGTCGGTTTGGCTACGGATTATTTATTAAGTGAGATCTTAAAGACTTTTAGATAATCAAATCGAGTAATAATACAATTAACAAACCGACAACGGAGTTAGTTAATTCTAAAAGACCCCAGGTTTTAAAGGTGTCTTTAATCGATAGCCCAAAATACTCTTTGAATAACCAGAAGGCGGCATCGTTGACGTGGGTCAGCGTGTTGCTCCCCGAGGCGGTCGCCAGCACCATCAGCGCCGGATCAACATTAAAAGTGGTAATCATTGGCCCTACAATGCCCGCAGCGGTAATGGCCGAGACGGTGCCCGCGCCGGTTGCCAGACGCAGCAGCACGGTGATAAACCACGCCATAATCAACGGCGAGACCGAAGAGGTACGCATCATATCAGCGATGTAATCACCCACGCCGGTGTCCATGATGATTTGCTTGAACGCACCGCCTGCACCGATGATAAAGACAACCAGCGCCACTTTTTCGATAGCCGTGGAGTAGGAGCTCATCACCTCAGTCATCGATTTACCGCGCGCGGTGCCAAAAGCGTAGAGCGCGACGAGCACGGCTATCAGCATGCTGACCTGCGCGCTGCCGATAAAGTTCAGGAAAGAGGTGATGCTGGCGGAGGCCGGAATAAACAGTTTAATGACGGTAACGCCGGTGATGATAATCGCCGGGATCAGCGGAACCAGCAGGCTAGTGGCGAACGACGGCATTTCGTCATCGCGGAATACTTTTTGCGATTCCAGCAGCTGTGGAATCGGGCGTTCAAGGTTGCCCAGCAGCTTTGGCAGCAGAATACCGGAGCAAATCACCGTTGGGATGGCGACGATAATCCCATAGATATAAACCATCCCCATATCGGCGTGGAACGCGGCGACTAGCGCCGTTGGGCCCGGCTGCGGCGGAAACAGGCTGTGTGCGGTGGTTGCTGCGGCTACCATGGTGATGCCGAGCTTCAGGAACGGGATTTTTGCCTCACGCGCAATACTGATAACCAGCGGTGCCAGGATCAGGAAGGCGACTTCATAGAACATGGCCAGGCCGAAGATAAGCCCGATAACCATAATGGCCCACTGGACTTTCTTCGGTCCAAAACTATTGAGCAGCGTCGAAGAGACGCGCTGGGCGGCACCGGAATCCACCATCAGCTTGCCGAGGATTGCCCCGAACAGAATGATCAGCGCCAGATGTCCCAGGGTGCTTCCCACGCCAGCCTCGATCGACTTGCCGATCGCTTCCAGCGGCAGCCCCTCGCAGATTCCGACAAAAATAGCCGCCAGCAGCAGCGCCAGCATGCCATTGATCTTAAATTTCATATTGAGAATAAGCAGTAGTACAACGCCCAGGGCGACCCAGATCACCGGCAAGGCTTCAGCAAACGCGTTCATCCATTTTCCTTGTCAAAATTTATAATTGGTATGATATGTAGCCAGCTCGGGATATTACCCATACGAATGTGTCATACCAATTTGATTGACGTAGCAACATGCTAAACGGTGAAGCGAGACAAAATATTGATGTAATGGAATTGTTAATTTCATAAATTTATGCTGACTCATCACAGAAAACAGCGCTGAGGTTCCCCAGTCAGTTGCTCTGAGACGGTTGCGCAAGAAGTGCGAGGGATAGTTGGCGCGAAGTATGCAATAATAACGGTTTACCACTACTGAAGAGTTGATGATGCAGTACCCGATTAATGAGATGTTCCAGACCCTGCAGGGTGAAGGTTATTTTACCGGCGTCCCCGCCATTTTTATTCGTTTACAGGGATGCCCGGTAGGCTGCGCCTGGTGTGATACCAAACATACCTGGGAAAAGCTTAGCGATCGGGAAGTTTCTCTGTTCAGTATTCTGGCGAAAACCAAAGAGAGCGATAAATGGGGTGCGGCGAGCAGCGAAGACCTGCTGGCGATTATTGGCCGCCAGGGTTGGACCGCGCGTCATGTGGTGATCACCGGCGGTGAGCCCTGCATCCATGATTTAACGCCTCTTACCGCGTTGCTCGAGCAAAACGGCTACAGCTGCCAGATTGAAACCAGCGGTACGCATGAAGTGCGCTGCACGCCGGGTACCTGGGTGACGGTGTCGCCGAAAGTGAATATGCGCGGAGGCTATGACGTGCTGTCGCAGGCGCTGGAACGTGCTGATGAAATCAAGCATCCGGTAGGACGCGTACGTGATATCGAAGCTCTGGACGAACTGCTGGAAACGCTGAGCGATGACAAACCGCGCATCATTGCGCTGCAGCCTATCAGCCAGAAAGATGACGCCACCCGCCTGTGTATTGAAACCTGCATTGCGCGCAACTGGCGTCTGTCGATGCAGACGCACAAGTATCTGAATATTGCCTGATTCAATTCGTGGCCCGGACGAGGCGCATTGCGCCGACTCCAGGGAATTCCCGGCGTCGCTTCGCTCGGCCGGGCTACGTTAGTGCGTTATGTTTATTTCGCCGCGTCGTTCATCACCTTCGAGAAGGTATCCATCGGGCAGAAGCCGTTAGCATCAACCGGGCAGCCTTTCAGCGACAGCGTGACGCGCTGCGGAGGTGTTTTCAGCGTTAGCGTATCGGCGTTACGCAGCTGATCGGCGCTCTGATAGACATACTCAATCTTCATCAACTCCCGATTTGCTTTCGTATCATGCCAGCGCTGGAACACAATTTTCCCGCCAATCGGCGTACGTTCGTACTGTCCCGGCAGGGTGTAGGCGTTAAAATCGAGCGCCGTCAGCATCGAAGCAATATTTGAGTCATGGCCGACCAACACCGTGATTTTTGGCGTTTTCGCCGCTTCGGTGACCAGCGCATTATCGATATATTTCACCAGCGGTTTCGCGACGTTGCGCGCCACTTCCGGGGAAGTGAACAGACTATCCTGATAGCCGTTTTTCAGCTGTGAAAGCACACGCCACTGCTGGTCGGTTTTGATTTCACCCCAGGCTACCTGGTCTAGCGGGAACCCTTCGTAATATTGCAGCGTGAATGCATCGACCAGCGAGTTACCTATCGCCAGCGGCCCTTTCACGCTTGGCTCTTTTTGGTAGTTGGCGCTAAAGCTGTCTTTTGCTTCGGTCAGCGAACACTGCTGTTTCTCTTTGCAGGACGGAGAGTCCTGATAGCGGGCAATCTGCGACAGCAGCTTGTAGCTCTCGTCGAGCTGTTCGGACTGCCGCGCTTTCTCCATCGCCTGTACCGCTTTTTCGCGGAATGCTTCAGAGTCGTCGGTGATCACCGGGTTGAATGTTGGGTCCATGGTGCCCATTTTTTCCTGGTGATGAACCACGACGTCACAGCCGGGGAAGGCGCCGTTAATAAAGAACTGGGCGGTAGCGACGGTACGCTGCAGGCTGTTGGCATAGGCGTATACCGTGTCTGGCGCCGGGCATTCACCGCTGGTGACCATGCCCTGCTGTGCCAGCCATTCACGCATGTAGTGGCCCATATAGACTTCGAGCACGCCGCCTTTGGTCGTCAGTTGGCCGCCGGGGACGTCCCACTCAGGCCAGGCGTTCGGCGTCGACTGCTCCAGCACGCTACCGTTAGTCGCTAAGGGTGCACGTAGGTTATGGCGGCTCATCATCAGCACCTGCTGAAGCTGATAGCCTTCGGGTGGGGTTTGCGCCTGACTCAATCCTGAGAACAATAATAGTGCCGGCATCGCTGCGGCGAGAAGCGTTTTCTTCATCCCTTATTCCTCACAATGTATTAACCAACCCAATGATTGTGACAGAACGTCGTCATTTTTCCTGGGCGGATACCGCATTCTGAAAGATTAGGGAAATTAATGTGATAGGAGTAGCAGAAGAGGAAACGGGGGAGGCGTGAATCGACTCCCCGCTTGCAGGCGTATTTACTCGCCGCGATACACGCAGCCCGCCGTGCAGGTTTCTTTAACCATGACTGCGCTAAGCAGTGGAACAACCGGTTTTACCTGTTCCCAGATCCAGCGGGACAGCACTTCGCTGGTTGGGTTTTCGAGGCCCGGAATATCGTTCAGGTAGTAGTGATCCAGTCGATCGTAGGTTGGCTTGAATGCCGCTTTCAGTTCGGCAAAATCCATGATCCAACCGGTATGCGGATCGACTTCACCGGTTATCTCAAGACGCACCATAAACGAGTGGCCGTGCAGACGACCGCATTTGTGTCCTTCTGGCACGTGCGGCAGATGGTGGGCGGCTTCGAAGGTGAAATCTTTAAACAGTGTGGTGGACATCATGAACTCTCAGTATTGCGGAAAAAAAACGCCGCATAGTACCCGAATGCACATTTTTCTGCATTAACTAAAACGGCCAAATAGGCGACGAGTACAAGTATTAATCTCCGTGATGATTATTCTTTAATTATATCAACACCTTATTCAACCTGTTTTAGTGCTATTAACTACCAGGAAAACAGGTTAGTCCATTTGGTTATTTGATATTTCTATCACTTCTTTAATTGTTATTATCGACGTCGTTAACCTTACATTCAGTTCTGTTTTTCCTGATTAGAAACAGCTTTGCTACTGGAACATAACGACGCATGACAACACAGTCCCCCCCTTCAGCGTTGCTCCCGCTAAACCCGGAGCAGATGGCACGCCTTCAGGCGGCCACTACTGATTTATCACCAACCCAGCTTGCCTGGGTTTCCGGCTATTTTTGGGGCGTGCTTAATCAGCAGCCTGGCGCGGGCGCAGCTGTTGCCGCACCGGTCGCTGCTGAAGTCCCGAGCATTACGCTTATCTCTGCCTCGCAGACGGGCAACGCTCGCCGCGTGGCGGAAGCCCTTCGTGACGACCTGCAGGCCGCCAAACTGAACGTGAACCTGGTCAACGCCGGGGATTATAAATTCAAACAAATCGCGTCAGAAAAGCTGCTGGTCATTGTCGCTTCCACACAGGGTGAAGGGGAAGCGCCGGAAGAAGCCGTGGCGCTGCATAAGTTCCTGTTCTCGAAAAAAGCGCCGAAGCTCACCGATACCGCCTTCGCGGTGCTGGGGCTGGGCGACACCTCTTATGAATTCTTCTGCCAGGCCGGTAAAGACTTCGACAGCAAGCTGGCTGAGCTTGGTGGTGAACGTCTGCTCGACCGCGTGGATGCTGACGTAGAATACCAGGCTGCCGCCGCCGAATGGCGCGCGCGACTGGTTGATGTGCTGAAGGCGCGTGCGCCAGCTGCGCCTTCCGTTCAGGCGGCGGCGAGCGGTGCGGTTAATGATATTCATTCGAGCCCGTACACCAAAGAAGCGCCATTAACGGCAACGCTCGCGGTGAACCAGAAAATCACCGGCCGTGATTCCGAAAAAGACGTTCGCCATATCGAAATCGATCTCGGTGACTCCGGCCTGCGTTATCAGCCGGGTGACGCGCTGGGCGTCTGGTATCAGAACGACCCCGAGCTGGTCAAAGAGCTGGTCGAGCTGCTGTGGCTGAAGGGCGACGAGCCGGTCACGGTTGACGGCAAAACCCTGCCGCTGGCCGACGCGCTGCAATGGCACTTCGAGCTGACGGTTAACACCGCCAATATCGTGGAAAACTACGCCACGCTGACCCGCAGTGAATCTCTGTTGCCGCTGGTGGGCGATAAAGCGCAGTTGCAGCAGTATGCCGCGACCACGCCGATTGTTGATATGGTGCGTTTCTCTCCCGCTCAACTTGATGCTGAAGCGCTGATTGGCCTGCTGCGTCCGTTAACGCCGCGCCTCTATTCCATTGCCTCCTCTCAGGCGGAAGTCGAGAGCGAAGTGCACGTGACGCTGGGCGTTGTACGCTACGAGATTGAAGGGCGAGCGCGCGCTGGTGGTGCCTCCAGCTTCCTCGCCGACCGCGTGGAAGAAGAAGGCGAAGTCCGCGTCTTCATCGAACATAACGACAACTTCCGCCTGCCGGCTAACCCGCAGACCCCGGTTATCATGATTGGCCCGGGCACCGGTATTGCCCCGTTCCGCGCCTTTATGCAGCAACGCGCGGCCGATGGCGCAGAAGGCAAGAACTGGCTGTTCTTCGGTAACCCGCACTTCACCGAGGATTTCCTCTATCAGGTGGAATGGCAGCGTTACGTGAAAGAAGGCGTGCTGAGCCGTATCGATATGGCCTGGTCACGCGACCAAAAAGAAAAAATCTACGTACAAGACAAACTGCGCGAACAGGGCGCGGAACTGTGGCGCTGGATCAATGACGGTGCCCACATTTATGTCTGCGGCGACGCTAATCGCATGGCGAAAGACGTTGAGCAGGCATTGCTGGAAGTGATTGCTGAATTCGGTGCAATGGACATCGAAGCGGCGGATGAATTTTTAAGTGAGCTGCGCGTTGAGCGCCGTTATCAGCGAGATGTCTACTAATGAGCGAAAAATACCCAGGGCCTTTAGTGGTCGAAGGCAAACTGACTGACGCCGAGCGCATGAAGCGTGAAAGTAATTTCCTGCGCGGCACCATCGCGGAAGACCTGAACGACGGTCTGACCGGCGGCTTCCACGGCGATAACTTCCTGCTGATCCGTTTCCACGGTATGTATCAGCAGGATGACCGTGATATCCGCGCCGAACGCGCCGAGCAGAAGCTGGAGCCGCGCCATGCGATGCTGCTGCGCTGTCGTCTGCCGGGCGGGGTGATCACCACTACCCAGTGGAAGGCCATCGACAAATTTGCCGCTGATAACACCATTTACGGCAGCATCCGTCTGACTAACCGTCAGACCTTCCAGTTCCACGGTATTCTGAAGAAGAACGTGAAGCCGGTGCACCAGATGCTACACTCCGTCGGGCTTGATGCGCTGGCGACCGCCAATGACATGAACCGTAACGTGCTGTGTACCTCTAACCCGTATGAGTCAGAGCTGCACGCCGAAGCCTACGAGTGGGCGAAGAAAATTTCTGAACATCTGCTGCCGCGCACCCGCGCTTATGCGGAGATCTGGCTCGATCAGGAAAAAGTCGCGACCACGGACGAAGAGCCGATCCTCGGTTCAACTTATCTGCCGCGTAAGTTTAAAACTACCGTGGTGATCCCGCCGCAGAACGATATCGATCTGCACGCCAACGACATGAACTTCGTGGCTGTTGCTGAAAACGGCAAGCTGGTGGGCTTCAACCTGCTGGTCGGCGGCGGTCTGTCCATCGAGCACGGGAATAAGAAAACCTACGCCCGTACGGCGAGTGAATTCGGCTATCTGCCGCTTGAGCATACGCTGGCGGTTGCGGAAGCGGTGGTGACGACGCAGCGCGATTGGGGTAACCGTACCGACCGCAAAAACGCTAAAACCAAATACACCCTTGAGCGCGTCGGCGTCGATACCTTCAAGGAAGAAGTTGAGCGCCGTGCGGGGATCAAATTTGAACCGATCCGCCCATACGAGTTCACCGGTCGTGGCGACAGGATTGGTTGGGTGAAAGGGATCGACAACAACTGGCACCTGACGCTATTCATCGAAAATGGCCGTATTCTGGATTATCCGGGCCGTCCGCTGAAAACCGGCCTGCTGGAGATCGCGAAGATCCACAAAGGCGATTTCCGCATCACCGCCAACCAGAACCTGATCATCGCTGGCGTACCGGAAAGCCAGAAGGCGAAAGTAGAGAAGCTGGCTCGCGATCATGGTCTGATGAATGCGGTGAAGCCGCAGCGTGAAAACTCCATGGCCTGCGTGTCGTTCCCAACCTGTCCGTTGGCGATGGCGGAAGCCGAGCGTTTCCTGCCGTCGTTTACTGACAAAGTGGAATCCATTCTGGAAAAACACGGCATTCCTGAAGAACACATCGTGATGCGCGTCACCGGCTGTCCGAACGGCTGTGGTCGAGCGATGCTGGCTGAACTGGGGCTGGTGGGTAAAGCGCCGGGCCGCTACAACGTGCATCTGGGCGGTAACCGCATGGGTACGCGCATTCCGCGTATGTATCGCGAAAACATTACGGAAACCGAAATTCTCGCTTCCGTAGACGAACTGGTTGGGCGCTGGGCGAAAGAGCGCGAAGCGGGTGAAGGCTTCGGCGACTTTACGGTGCGTGCGGGCATCATTCGCCCGGTGCTCGATCCAGCGCGTGATTTCTGGGAATAACCTGAATTGCCGGATGGCGGCATAAATGCCTTATCCGGCCTACCGTCTGCGTAGGCCTGATAAGCGAAGCGCCATCAGGCAAGGCATACAGCGAGGAACTTATGTCCAAACTCGATCTAAATGCGCTGAATGAACTGCCAAAAGTCGAACGCGTGCTGGCTCTGGCGGAAACTAACGCCCAACTGGAAAAGCTAAGCGCCGAGGAGCGTGTGGCCTGGGCATTGGAAAACCTGCCCGGTGAATACGTGCTCTCCTCAAGCTTTGGTATTCAGGCGGCGGTAAGCCTGCATCTGGTAAACCAGATTCGCGCGGATATCCCGGTTGTCCTCACCGATACCGGCTATCTGTTCCCGGAAACCTATCAGTTTATCGACGAGTTAACGGACAAACTCAAACTCAACCTACAGGTCTACAGCGCGAAAGAGAGCGCTGCCTGGCAGGAAGCACGCTACGGCAAACTGTGGGAGCAGGGCGTTGAGGGCATTGAGAAATATAATGACATCAACAAGGTTGAGCCGATGAACCGGGCGCTGAAAGAGCTCAACGCACAAACCTGGTTTGCCGGCCTGCGCCGCGAGCAGTCTGGCAGCCGCGCGACGCTGCCGGTGCTGGCGATTCAGCGCGGGGTCTTTAAAGTGCTGCCGATCATCGACTGGGACAACCGTACGGTTTACCAGTACCTGCAAAAGCACGGTCTGAAATACCATCCGCTGTGGGATCAGGGTTATCTGTCGGTAGGCGATACGCACACCACCCGCAAATGGGAGCCGGGCATGGCGGAAGAAGAGACGCGCTTCTTCGGGCTTAAGCGCGAGTGCGGGCTGCACGAAGGGTAATGACTCTTTACTCTATTTAACGCCTCTTGCTGTATAGCCGGGGGCGTTTTTATTTGTCAGCAACATGTCTCGATACAGATGGCATCTGCAGAAATAATCATATCAGGGATAAAATAGCGTTAGCAGTTCGGAGTAAGCAGATTCGCAACTCTCACCATCTTGGTGAAAGCTTGAGATACCCGATAAGAAGGTTTTTCGGTGGAATGTGAGATGCATGATAATGATTTTTTTAGTCTTTTAAAATCAATGTGTTAATTTTTGCTTTTGAACTCTGAAAGTTGGTAGAAATTAAAGCGGTATAAAAATATAATGAATTCAATTGGTTATTTTTAGAGTGTTCCCCGCGTGAGCGGGGATAAACCGGCTGATACATCGTTACAGGAACAGCGCCAAAAGTGTTCCCCGCGTGAGCGGGGATAAACCGGTCATATTCGGCTTTTGGCCTGCCTCCCACGCGTGTTCCCCGCGTGAGCGGGGATAAACCGCATTATCGCCACGGTTGAGCAGGACGAAACGGGTGTTCCCCGCGTGAGCGGGGATAAACCGTGAATACTATCACCGACCCATTAGGCCAAACGGTGTTCCCCGCGTGAGCGGGGATAAACCGGTTCGTCCGGCACTTCAATATCTGCTGGCTTAGTGTTCCCCGCGTGAGCGGGGATAAACCGGCAATAAATATCACGCTTACAGCGCAGCATATGTGTTCCCCGCGTGAGCGGGGATAAACCGTTCCCACCTGACGACGGGCGTTAGGCCCGTAAGTGTTCCCCGCGTGAGCGGGGATAAACCGCGGTCGCTCTTCTTTTCCTGCTCCTTTAGAATGTGTTCCCCGCGTGAGCGGGGATAAACCGCTGATTCTGGCGTTGCTCATATCGCGCAATGAGTGTTCCCCGCGTGAGCGGGGATAAACCGTCGCGCCTTATTTCGTGAAAGTGGAAACACTGGTGTTCCCCGCGTGAGCGGGGATAAACCGATAGTAGTCTCTATAGCGTGGATAACCGAGGGGTGTTCCCCGCGTGAGCGGGGATAAACCGCGCTAACGTTCGTCGGCTTTTCCGGTATCTGTGTGTTCCCCGCGTGAGCGGGGATAAACCTAAAAATATACAAAAAGGGATTGTATTGAGGGCGTGTTCCCCGCGTGAGCGGGGATAAACCGCAAGCTGGTCTGAACGGTGATGCTTTCATCGGGTGTTCCCCGCGCCAGCGGAGATGGGTCGAAAGGATGGGTAATTATTCACGCCTCAAATGATTTGGTAAGCATTAATTATAATGAGTCGGTTATTGAGCTATTAATAATAGGCCTTATTACCTGGGCAATACGACTTTAAATGCCATAAAATCACTTTTTCTTTTTGCTAGTTACATTGTAGATGATTAGCATATCCTTTGTTATATATGGTTTAACTATATAGATAAATTTTGTTTTGTGACGATAAATAATACACATCTATTAGTCATATTGAAAAATAATGTAATAGGATGTTTTATATAATGATGTTTTGAGGTATATCAAAAAATAAATATATGAGTTGCCCAATATAGGCAGATATTCTTGTCACCAACTTGAGGCTTTTGTGACGATATTTAAGTATTGGGGAAAAAGCGCACGTGGAGACAAAAACGGTGGCGACGATTATCACCTGCTGTGCTGGCACTCGCTAGACGTTGCTGCGGTCGGGCATTGGATGGTAATAAACAATATTTATTGTATCGACAATTATCTTCAGAAGTTGGGGTTACAAAGTACCGAGCAGGCCGCACATTTTTTTTCCTGGATTCTGTGCTGGCACGATATCGGAAAGTTCGCTCATTCATTTCAACAATTACATCTTCATACCGATTTTCTCTCTTCTGAAGCGCCCTTGCGGCAATATGAAAATATTTCCCATTCGACGTTAGGTTACTGGCTGTGGAATAATTATTTAAGTGAATGTTCAGAATTATTCCCTCTATCTACGTTATCAGCCCGCAAACTTCGCCGAACCATTGCAATGTGGATGCCGCTGACGACAGGGCATCACGGACGCCCGCCAGATGCTATTCAGGAAGTGAACAATTTTCGCCAGCAGGATAAAGAAGCGGCTCGCGACTTTCTTCTGGCGATAAAGCAGCTATTCCCATTGGTTGAGATTCCCGAATATTGGGATGATGACGAAGGCATTGAACAGATTAATCATCTTTCCTGGTTTATTTCAGCTGCGGTAGTCCTCGCCGACTGGACCGGTTCTTCAACGCGTTATTTCCCGCGTATCGCGGAAAAAATGCCCGTTGAGCATTACTGGAAGCTGGCGCTTAGCAAAGCGAAAGAGGCGGTTTCTGTTTTCCCTCCGTCTGCGGAGATTGCCAAATTCTCAGGTATCACCACGCTGTTTCCCTTTATTCAGCATCCCACGCCGTTACAACAGAAAGCCCTGCAATTGGATATTAGCCCTGATGGTGCTCAGTTATTTATTCTGGAGGATGTGACGGGAGCCGGGAAAACGGAAGCCGCGCTGATACTGACTCATCGTTTAATGGCTGCGGGAAAGGCGCGGGGGCTTTATTTTGGGTTACCAACGATGGCAACCGCAAATGCCATGTTCGATCGTCTGGCGGCAAGCTGGTTGGCGCTGTACCAACCGGAATACCGTCCCAGCCTGGTGCTGGCACACAGTGCAAGTGGATTAATGGACCGGTTTAATCAGTCAATCTGGTCAGGTGATTTAGCTGGCTCAGAGGAACCGGACGATTCACAGCCTTTCAGCCAGGGCTGCGCCGCCTGGTTTGCAGACAGCAATAAGAAAGCGCTGCTTGCCGAGGTGGGCGTCGGCACGTTGGATCAGGCAATGATGGCGGTCATGCCGTTTAAGCATAGTAACCTGCGGATGCTGGGGCTAAGTCAGAAGGTTCTGCTGGCTGATGAGATCCACGCTTACGATCAGTACATGTCACGGATCCTTGAAAGTTTGATCGAGAAACAGGCCCGTGACGGCAATTCCACCATTTTGCTTTCAGCCACACTCTCGCAACAGCAGAGAGAGAGGCTGATTGCGGCGTTTGCGAAAGGCGCGAAATGCCGAGCAGAAGCACCGCTATTAGGCTATGACGATTATCCCTGGCTCACCCAGGTTACGCGCTCGAAAGTGGTTTCCTCGCACGTGGAAACCCGTAAAGAAGTTGAACGTAGCGTCAATGTGGGTTGGATACACAACGAACAGGCGTGCATTGAACGTATCGGTCAAGCGGTGCTTCACGGCAGGTGTATTGCCTGGATACGAAATTCCGTTGATGACGCGGTGCGTATTTATCGACAGCTTGTTTCTCAGGGCGTCGTCTCGCCTGAAAATCTGACCCTCTTTCACAGCCGTTTTGCCTTCTATGACCGCCAGAGAATTGAATCTCAGACGCTTGAACTCTTCGGTAAGCAAAGTGCGGCTCAGCGTCGCGGCAAGGTCATTATCGCTACTCAGGTTATTGAACAAAGTTTAGACATCGATCTCGATGAAATGATCTCCGATTTAGCGCCGGTTGATTTACTGATCCAACGTGCTGGACGACTGCAAAGACACATTCGCTATCGCAATGGGCGAGTAAAAACCTCCGGTCAGGATGAACGAGATTCGCCAGCGTTGCTGATTCTTGCACCTGAATGGGATGACTCGCCGCAAGAAAACTGGCTATCCAGCGTCATGCGCAACAGTGCCTATGTTTATCCCGATCATGGTCGTCTGTGGTTGACCCAGCGCGTGCTGCGTCAGCAAGGCGAGATTCGGATGCCGCAGTCTGCCCGACGACTTATTGAGTCGGTATATGGTGAAGACGTTGAAATGCCTGAAGGATTCGCGAAGACGGAACAGCAGCAGGAAGGAAAATTCTACTGCGACCGGGCATTTGCCAAACAGAACCTCATAAATTTTGCACCAGGGTATAGCCCCGAAAGTGGTGATTTACTGCCGGAAAAACTGTCGACGCGGCTGGCTGAAGAGTCCATCACGCTGTGGCTGGCGAGGATTGTCGAAGGGGTCGTGAGGCCTTATGCGCCGGGAGAACACGCCTGGGAGATGAGCGCATTGCGCGTACGTCAGGGCTGGTGGGAAAAACATAAAGACGGGTTTGAACGACTGGAGGGCGAGGCACTGCGCCAGTGGTGTGTAGAGCAACATCAGAATAAAGAATTTGCCGTGGTGATTGTTGTGTCGAATTTAGATTCGTGCGGCTATTCGTCGCATGAAGGGTTAATCGGAAGTATGGAGGTTGAGCAGATACCTGAATGAATAGCTTCTCACTTTTAACAACGCCCTGGCTTCCCGTGCGCTTTAAAGATGGTTCCATAGGGAAGTTGGCGCCCGTCAATCTGGCGGATGAAAACGTGGTCGATATTGCCGCTACACGAGCCGATTTACAGGGGGCTGCCTGGCAGTTTCTGCTGGGATTGTTGCAATGCAGTATCGCGCCAAAAAACCGCAATCGCTGGGAAGATGTCTGGGAAGATGGACTCAGCGCGGATGCCCTGCATCGCGCGCTGGAACAACTGGAACACGCCTTTCAGTTTGGTGGCGAGACGCCTTCTTTTATGCAGGATTTTGAGCCGCTAACCGGGGAGACGGTTTCTATTGCTTCCCTGTTGCCTGAGATTCCTGGTGCGCAGACCACCAAATTTAATAAAGACCACTTTATTAAACGTGGCGTTACGGAGCGCTTGTGCCCACATTGCGCGGCGCTGGCTCTATTTTCGCTACAGTTAAATGCCCCAGCAGGTGGCAAAGGTTATCGTACCGGGCTTCGCGGCGGCGGGCCGATGACCACGCTTATCGAGTTGCAGGAGTATCAGGGGAACCGGCAAACGCCGCTGTGGCGCAAATTGTGGCTCAATGTCATGCCGCAAGATAGCGCCGAAATGCCGTTGCCTGGCTTATACGATGAATCTGTTTTCCCCTGGCTTGCGGCGACCCGTACCAGCGAACAGGCAAATGCCGTCACAACGCCAGAGCAGGTGAGCCCGTTACAGGCATACTGGGGAATGCCGCGGCGTATTCGCATTGATTTCAACACCACTCACTCAGGCCGTTGCGATATCTGTGAAACGGAAAGTGATGCGCTGCTGAGCGGTATGACCGTTAAAAATTATGGCGTCAATTATGAAGGCTGGCGGCATCCGCTCACGCCTTACCGCCTGCCATTAAAAGAAGGTAGTGGCTTCTATTCCGTTAAGCCTCAGCCTGGTGGGCTTATCTGGCGCGACTGGCTGGGATTGAATCACGAAGGGACTTCAGAAAATAACACTGAGTATCCGGCGCTGGTGGTCAAAACCGTTGGCGCGCATAGCCTGAAAGACACCAGGATTGGGCTGTGGGGCTTTGGTTATGATTTCGACAATATGAAAGCCCGCTGCTGGTATGAACACCACTTCCCACTGCTGTTAACTGAAAACCTCATCCCCAGTCTGCGTAAGGCGGCAAATACCGCGTCGCGTAACCTCAGCTTACTGCGTAGTGCGTTAAAAGAGGCCTGGTTTGCTGATGCTAAAGGCGCGCGCGGCGATTTCAGCTTTATCGATATAGATTTCTGGAATCTGACTCAGGGGCGCTTTTTGCAAATGATTCACGATCTTGAAAATGGCTGGGAGCTGGATGACCGGTTGAGCAAATGGCAAACGGATATCTGGCTATTTACCCGCAGCTATTTTGATGACCGCGTTTTTACCAACCCTTATGAAGGGGTTGATCTCAAACGCATCATGATGGCGCGGAAAAAATATTTCACGAAATCGGCGGAGAAGCAGAGTACGAAAGCCGCCAAAGCCAAAAAGCAGGGGGCTGCTGAATGAAAATAGTGAAGGACAATCATAGAGTGGCGTTACGTCAGTGGCATGCAGCGCTACAGGAAAAGCGCGGTCTGCGTGCCAGCCTGCGCCACAGTAAAACGGTGACTGACGCCTGTCTCTCGGAAGGGTTCCGCTCCCTGCTGATGCAGACCCAAACGTTGTGGAAGATCGACGGGCAAGAGTGGCGCTTTACCGCGCTGGCTATTACAGCGGCGTTGGCCGCACACGTTAAATCAATCGATGAGCGACAGACGTTTGCTGCGCAACTGGGCCAGATGACGGGCAATAACCCGGTAATGTCGGAACTGCGTTTTTCCCGCTTATCGGCGGTGAAAACGCCCGACGAACTTTTGCGTCAGTTGCTCCGCGCGGTGCGGTTGCTGAACGGTGCCATCAACCTGCCTTCGCTGGCGGAGGATGTTTTTCACTGGTGCCGGGAAAACGATGAATGGCTCAACCATATTCGCCGCCAGCAACGACCAACTGAATTTATTCGCGTCCGCTGGGCTCTGGAGTATTACCAAGCCGGTGAAGCAGATTGCGACAATAACAAAGATTAATAAGGACTCTCTAATGACAACGTTTATTCAACTGCACTTACTGACCGCTTATCCAGCTGCCAACCTGAACCGTGACGATACCGGCGCGCCGAAAACGGTCGTACTCGGTGGTGCCACGCGCCTGCGCGTTTCTTCGCAAAGCCTGAAGCGTGCATGGCGGACGTCCGAACTTTTTGAACAGGCGCTTGCCGGGAACATCGGTATTCGTAGCGGGCGTATTGCGCGCGAGGCGGCGAATATCCTGATTGAAAAAGGCATTGATCCGAAAAAAGCGGTCGAATGGGTAGAGGGTATCGCAAACTGCTTTGGAAAAGTAAAAGCAGATAAGAAAGCAAAAGATGTCCTGACTAACGCTGAAACCGAGCAACTGGTGCACATCAGCCCCGCCGAATTTGAAGCGGTAAAAACGCTGGCGTACCGTTTGGCAGAAGAAAAACGTGCGCCGAAAGAGGATGAACTGGCACTGCTGCGTAAAGATCGCATGGCCGTCGATATTGCGATGTTTGGCCGTATGCTGGCCAACAAACCGGAGTTCAATATTGAAGCTGCCTGTCAGGTTGCGCATGCCTTTGGCGTCAGTGAAACGATCGTTGAAGACGATTTCTTTACTGCCGTCGACGATTTACGTGCTTCTTCAGATGATGCGGGCGCAGGTCACCTGGGGGAAACCGGATTTGGCTCGGCACTGTTTTATACCTATATCTGCATCGACAAAGATCTGCTGCTGAAAAACCTGAATGGCAATGAAGAGCTGGTGAACAAAACGCTGCGTGCATTCACCGAAGCGGCGCTGAAAGTCTCACCAACCGGCAAACAAAACAGCTTTGCCAGCCGCGCTTACGCCTCCTGGGCGCTGGCGGAAACAGGGACCGATCAACCACGCTCACTGGCGGCGGCATTTTATAATCCGATCAACGGCACTAACCAACTGGATGTGGCGGTAAAACGCATTACCGAGCTGCGTGAAAAGATGAAAGAAGTCTATGGCGAGCAAACTCAATTCTGCCACTTTGACGTGATGCAGCAGCAGGGAACGATGAAAGACGTCCTGGACTTTATCTGCGCGTAAGGGGCGGCTATGAGCCAATATCTGGTTTTTCAGCTTCATGGGCCGATGGCCTCCTGGGGCGTCGATGCGCCCGGCGAAGTGCGCCATAGCCATGAGCTTCCTTCGCGTTCGGCATTACTGGGGCTGCTCGCGGCAGCGCTCGGTATTCGTCGTGATGAAGAAGCGCGTCTGAACGATTTTAATCGTCATTACTCTTTTTTGCTGTGTGCCAGTGAGGAACCGCGCTGGGCGCGGGATTATCACACGGTGCAGATGCCAAAAGAGGTGCGCAAAGCGCGTTATTTTAGCCGTCGGGAAGAGTTGCAGGATTCTGAGTTGCTCAGCGCGTTGATTTCCAGGCGCGACTACTACACCGATGCCTGGTGGATGGTCGGCGTTGCGATGACGCCGAATGCGCCTTATACGCTGGAGCAACTCCAGGAGGCATTACAACATCCGGTATTTCCTCTATATCTGGGGCGAAAAAGCCATCCGCTGGGGTTGCCGCTTGCACCGTTATTTCTGGAAGGAAGTGCGCCGGATGTCCTGCGCGCTGCCTATCGTCAGTATGCGGATAAATTCAATCAGCTCAAACTTCCTTTGGCGAAATTACAGAGTGAATGCTGGTGGGAAGGGGAACACGACGGCTTAACCGCGAATAAAATTCTGCGCCGCCGTGACAGGCCGTTGAGTCGCCAGCAATGGTTGTTTGGCGAACGTACCATGAATCAAGGGCCGTGGCTCAGCAAGGAGGAACCGTGTACCTCTCAAGAATAACGTTGTATACCGCTCAGCTTTCGCCTTCACAGCTGCTTCATCTGGTGGATCGTGGTGAGTACGTCATGCATCAGTGGCTGTGGGAACTTTTTCCCGGCGGCAAGGAGCGACAGTTTCTTTATCGTCGCGAGGAGTTACAGGGGGCCTTTCGCTTTTTTGTTTTGTCGCAGGAACAGCCAGCAGAAAGTGCGCTTTTCGACGTGCAGTGCCGCGCGTTTAGCCCTGCGCTAAGCGTGGGGCAGACGTTGCGATTTAACCTGCGTGCGAATCCGACCATTTGCAAAGCAGGTAAGCGCCATGACTTGCTGATGGAAGCAAAGCGCCAGGCCAAAGCGCAGAGGGATAGCCAGGATATTTGGCTCCAGCAGCAGCAGGCGGCGCTGGCGTGGCTGTCTCGTCAGGGGGATCAACATGGATTCTCTCTGCGTGAGGTGAGTGTTGATGCCTATCGACAGCAGCAGATACGACGCGAGAAAGCTCGGCAGATGATCCAGTTCAGCAGTGTGGATTATAGCGGCGTGCTGGTGGTCAACGATCCTGAGCGATTCCTGCAACGACTGGCGGCGGGATACGGTAAAAGCCGGGCGTTTGGCTGCGGGATGATGATGATCAAACCGGGAGACAGTGAGTGACGTTTGTCCCGCTAAGCCCGATCCCCTTAAAAGATCGTACCTCAATGATCTTCCTCCAGTACGGTCAGGTGGACGTACTGGACGGTGCGTTTGTGTTGATCGACAAAACCGGAGTCCGCACGCATATTCCGGTTGGTTCGGTCGCCTGCATTATGCTGGAGCCGGGGACTCGAGTTTCGCACGCGGCGGTGCGTTTAGCGTCTACGGTCGGTACGCTTCTGGTCTGGGTAGGGGAAGCAGGCGTCCGGGTTTACGCTTCTGGTCAACCCGGAGGCGCTCGAGCGGACAAGCTGCTGTATCAGGCAAAGCTGGCGCTGAATGATGATTTACGTCTGAAAGTGGTGCGCAAAATGTATGAACTACGTTTTCGCGAACCACCGCCAGCTCGTCGCTCTGTTGAACAACTGCGTGGTATTGAAGGTTCTCGTGTGCGCCAGACGTATGCGTTGCTGGCGAAACAATATGGCGTGAAGTGGTACGGTCGCAACTATGATCCTAAAGACTGGGAAAAAGGCGATGTCGTCAATCGGTGTATTAGCGCCGCGACATCGTGCCTTTATGGTATTTCAGAAGCGGCTATTCTGGCAGCTGGCTATGCTCCTGCGATTGGTTTTATTCACAGCGGTAAACCGCTTTCTTTTGTTTATGACATAGCCGATATCATTAAATTTGACTCAGTCGTACCAAAGGCATTTGAAATTGCTGCCCGTCATCCTGCAGAGCCAGATAAAGAGGTGCGGCTAGCCTGCCGCGACATATTCCGCAGTACGAAGTTGACCGGCAAACTGATCCCTCTGATTGAGGAAGTCCTTGCCGCCGGTGAAATTGATCCCCCGCAGCCCGCGCCAGATATGTTGCCACCTGCAATACCGGAGCCTGAATTATTAGGCGACGGCGGTCATCGAGGGCGTAGTGGATGAGTATGGTTGTTGTGGTAACGGAAAACGTTCCGCCGCGTCTACGAGGGCGTCTGGCTATCTGGTTGCTGGAAATCCGTGCAGGTGTTTATGTAGGTGATACCTCAAAGCGAATTCGGGAAATGATTTGGCAACAAGTCACGCAATTGGGCGGAGTGGGAAATGTTGTGATGGCCTGGGCGACAAATACGGAGTCCGGTTTTGAGTTTCAAACCTGGGGTGACAATCGACGTACTCCGGTAGATTTGGATGGAATCAGACTGGTGTCTTTTCTTCCTGTTGATAATCAATAGGTTGAGTGTTCTTTAATAAATTGGAATTGTTGCTGATAAGTTGGTAGGTTGTTTCTTGGTAAAAAATGTAATAGAAAACAGTTATATACGTTTAGAGTGTTCCCCGCGCCAGCGGGGATAAACCGGTTGCGGCGGCGCAGCTTGAAAGGGGCATGATGTGTTCCCCGCGCCAGCGGGGATAAACCGCTACCCGCGCTTACTGCTGAAGTGGTTCCGCTGTGTTCCCCGCGCCAGCGGGGATAAACCGTTATCAGACCAGGTTATGACCGAGCTTAAAAAGTGTTCCCCGCGCCAGCGGGGATAAACCTGGCCAGCAGGGACGGAGCCGGAAAGTCAGGGCGTGTTCCCCGCGCCAGCGGGGATAAACCGGCAAGGTGTACCCAGTTCACCGCTCATCACGTGTGTTCCCCGCGCCAGCGGGGATAAACCGATATAGACCGCTTCAACGTATCACCAGACAAAGTGTTCCCCGCGCCAGCGGGGATAAACCGGCTGACCTGGTGGCGGCGTTCCATGTTTCCCCGTGTTCCCCGCGCCAGCGGGGATAAACCGGATAGATTGCCCCGGCTCCGGCTACTGGTTCGGTGTTCCCCGCGCCAGCGGGGATAAACCGACGAAATGCAGCAGGTAAACGCAGGACTGTTTGTGTTCCCCGCGCCAGCGGGGATAAACCGCCGCATACATCAACGAAGCGGGTAGAGCCTACGTGTTCCCCGCGCCAGCGGGGATAAACCGAGGTTGCAAACAACAACCGCAAAAACGACATGGTGTTCCCCGCGCCAGCGGGGATAAACCGTGTGCGAGCCGTTCACGGATTGTGAGCGGAGCGTGTTCCCCGCGCCAGCGGGGATAAACCGGCAAGACCTATCAACGGCTACCCAGCTTATTGGTGTTCCCCGCGCCAGCGGGGATAAACCGCGCGAAATGATGGGAAGCTACGAATCGCTGGTGTGTTCCCCGCGCCAGCGGGGATAAACCGCAGGATGAGTTCGACCAGTACCAGGCGAAAATGTGTTCCCCGCGCCAGCGGGGATAAACCGATTTCAATCATCTCAACTCTTCTGGCTGGTTAGTGTTCCCCGCGCCAGCGGGGATAAACCGACATCGTTAATCAGGACAAGGTTGTTAGCCGTGTGTTCCCCGCGCCAGCGGGGATAAACCGCTGCTAGTGCGTAATTGTTCCAACACGAACAAGTGTTCCCCGCGCCAGCGGGGATAAACCGGTTGCGCCAGGCCATGACTTCAGGCCGCTGCCGTGTTCCCCGCGCCAGCGGGGATAAACCGGCGGCAATGCTGGATGTTGTATTGCCTACGGCGTGTTCCCCGCGCCAGCGGGGATAAACCGCTGGATGTGCAGCTTGCTTTCCTGAAGGACGAGTGTTCCCCGCGCCAGCGGGGATAAACCGCGCTTAAAGAGATTCTCATCACCGGGAGCCAGGTGTTCCCCGCGCCAGCGGGGATAAACCGCTGCTTTCCAAAGAAATTGGCAACGGCAATCGGTGTTCCCCGCGCCAGTGGGGATAAACCTGATCTGGATAATCTGGAAAGTTTAAGAAACCAGTGTTCCTCGCGCTCAGCGGGGATAATGCCGTTAACAGCGGAGTGCCCCCAGGGTGTAATGCGAAAAAGGTCAAGCAGGGCGCCTGACCTTGATAGTATCAGCTGCGCGCCTTCGCCAGCTCGCGCATCAGCGGCATCATCACCCGTACTACTTCACGGCTGCGGCGCTCAATACGCCCTGGCAGCGCTTTATCGAGATACTGTTGATTATCGATATGGGCGTTGTGCCAACTGGTGCCATCAGGGAAGCTCGCGCTCTTCGCCCGCTGCTGGTAGCCATCTTTTTTACCGAGTGACCAGTTCGTTGCCTCAACGGACAGCACCGGAATTCCGGCTTTATCGAAAATCTCGGCGTCGTTGCAGCAGCCGGTTCCTTGCGGATACTCCGCATTCAGGCCGGGGTTGGTTGCCGCCGCAATACCGCGGCTGTGGGCAATGGCCAGCGCGCGGTCGCGGGTCAGTTTACGAACCGACGCGGGGGTTTTTACGCCGCTGTTGAAATAGATTTTATCGCCGACCACCAGGTTATCGAGGTTGATAACCAGCAGGGTGTTTTTCTTCTCCGCGCTGCTCATGCGCTTCAATAAATTTTCCGCGCCGAGCTTACCTTCTTCTTCACCGCTGGTAGCGATAAAGCGAATGCCATATTGCGTCGGAATACCTTTAAAGCGTTCTGCCAGTTCCAGCATCACGCCGAGGCCCAGCGCGTTATCGTCAATGCCTTGAAGCGTCAGGCCGCCGAGGTTTTTCTCCACGTCGCTATCGCTGTGCGGAGCATAGGTGTCCAGATGCGCCATCACAATAATCTGCTGAGGTGACTTCCCTTCATGCGCCGCGATGACCGTGCTGGCCGACAACGTTATGCCAGTTTTTACGGTTATCTTTGGTGGTGTAGATATAACGGCTATTAAAGGTGCGGATATCGCTCTGATAACCCATCTGCGCAAACTGCTGGCGAATATAGTCGGCAGAGAGCATTTCAGCTGGCGTACCGGTAATACGACCCGGGAAATAGGTGGCGATATAGCGAGCTTGCGTATTAGCGATGGTTCCCAGAGGCGCGGTGGCTGCCTGTGCGGGAAGGAGGGTGCAAACGCCGAGCGCCAGGGCTGCCATGCAGTGGCGCAGTGCGGAGAACATAGGAAGTCCTTACAACAGTGCAAAAAAATAGACGCACCTAGTATGAAACTGTGAGGGGCATTACACAATTTCAAAACCTCCTAAATGCCGGAAATTGCGGGCGTTAAGCACTTTTTGATATTTGCTTTTTCAGTTCGTTATTCCTTTGAGTAACAACTCATTCCTTTTCGTAATTTCATTTGGCCTGAACCACCCCCTATAGTCCCCTCTATTGCTGATTGTTAGCGAGTTGTAGCACGACACCCGCCACCACAAAAAAATAAGCATCGACGACACGACACAATCAGGACCCAACACAACAGACGTGCAATGAATCAGGCTTAAGGAACGGTTATGGACCAAAAACCGACTTACTCACCTACGGCAACTGGAGGCGGAAAGCATCCCATATCATCCGTGAGGTGGCCGCCGAATTTGCAAAATCCGGTGATGATGTATTCCATCGGCCAAAGATTCCAGCGTAATGCTGCATCTGGCGCGCAAAGCGTTTTTATCCTGGCACGCTGCCGTTCCCGCTGCTGCACGTTGATACCGGCTGGAAATTCCGTGAAATGTATGAATTCCGTGACCGTACCGCCAAGGCCTACGGCTGCGAGCTGCTGGTGCATAAAAACCCGGAAGGGGTGGCGATGGGGATTAGCCCGTTCGTACACGGCAGCGCTAAGCATACCGATATCATGAAAAACGGAAGGGCTGAAGCAGGCGCCTGAATAAATACGGCTTTTGATGCCGCATTCGGCGGCGCGCGCCGTGACGAAGAGAAGTCTCGTGCCAAAGAGCGTATCTACTCCTTCCGCGACCGCTTCCATCGCTGGGACCCAAAAAAACCAGCGTCCGGAGCTGTGGCACAACTACAACGGCCCAGATTAACAAAGGCGAAAGCATCCGCGTCTTCCCGCTCTCCAACTGGACTGAGCTGGATATCTGGCAGTACATCTACCTGGAAAATATCGAGATCGTTTCCGCTGTACCTGGCCGCCGAGCGCCCGGTGCTGGAGCGCGATGGTATGCTGATGATGATCGATGACGACCGTATCGATCTCCAGCCGGGTGAAGTGATTAAAAAACGGATTGGTGCGCTTCCCGTACCCTGGGATGCTGGCCGCTGACCGGCGCGGTAGAGTCCGACGCGCAGACGCTGCCGGAAATTATCGAAGAAATGCTGGTCTCGACCACCAGTGAACGTCAGGGGCGCATGATTGACCGCGACCAGGCCGGCTCCATGGAGCTTAAAAAAACGTCAGGGTTATTTCTAAGGAGCCGCCATGAACACCACTATTGCACAACAAAATCGCTGATGAAGGGCGGCGTTTGAAGCGTATCTGCACGCTCAGCAGCATAAAAGCCTGCTGCGCTTCCTGACCTGCGGCAGCGTGGATGACGGCAAAAGTACGCTGATTGGCCGACTGCTGCACGACACTCGCCAGATTTTATGAAGACCAGCTTTCGTCACTGCACAACGACAGCAAAACGTCATGGTACTCAGGGTGAAAAACTCGGACCTGGCGCTGCTGGTGGACGGCCTGCAGGCCGAGCGCGAGCAGGGCATCACCATCGACGTGGCTTACCGCTACTTCTCCACCGAGAAGCGCAAATTTATTATTGCCGACACCCCGGGGCACGAGCAGTACACCCGCAACATGGCGACCGGTGCGTCAACCTGTGACCTGGCGATCCTGCTGATCGACGCCCCGTAAAGGCGTGCTCGATCAAACTCGTCGCCACAGCTTTATCTCGACGCTGCTTGGGATCAAACACCTGGTGGTGGCTATCAACAAAATGGATCTTGTTGATTACAGCGAAGAGACGTTTAACCGCATTCGTGAAGAGTACCTGACCTTCGCTGAACAGCTGCCGGGGGAACCTGGATATTCGCTTCGTACCGCTGTCTGCGCTGGAAGGCGATAAACGTCCGCCAGCAGCAGCGACAAACATTGCCTGGTACAGCGGCCCGACGCTGCTGGAAGTACTGGGAAACTGTGGAGATCCCGTCGTACGGTGGACACGCAGCCAATGCGCTTCCCCGGTGCAGTATGTTAACCGTCCGAACCTCGATTTCCGTGGTTTTTCAGGCACCGTTGCCTCGGGCAGTGTGAAGGTCGGCCAGCGCGTTAAGGTGCTGCCGTCAGGCGTGGAATCCAGCATTGCTCGTATCGTGACGTTTGACGGCGACCTGCCGGAAGCGTTTGCCGGTGAAGCGGTCACGCTGGTACTGAAAGATGAAATTGATATCAGCCGTGGCGACCTGCTGCTGGATGCCGCAGGATGTCCTGCCGTCGGTGCAGCGTGCGGCTGTCGATGTGGTGTGGATGGCCGAGCAGCCGCTGGCGGCAGGGCAGAGCTACGACATCAAAGTTGCTGGTAAGGAAAACTCGCGCTCGTGTAGATGGCATTCAGTACCAGGTAGATATTAATAACCTGACCCAGCGTGAAGTGGATGCGCTGCCGCTGAACGGTATTGGTCTTGTGGATCTCACCTTTGATGAGCCGCTGGTGCTCGACAAATATCAGGAGAACCCGGTGACCGGCGGCCTTATCTTTCATCGACCGGTTAACTAACGTTACCGTGGGGGCGGGGATGGTGCGCGAGCCGAACACCGAAGCAACCGCAGTGGCTTCAGAATTCAGCGCCTTTGAGCTGGAGCTGAATGCGCTGGTGCGCAAACACTTCCCACACTGGGGGTGCGCGCGATTTGCTGGGAGGCAAATAATGGCTCAGCATGACGAAAAAACGTCGTCCTGGCACGCCCATCCCTGTCACCGCACAACAGCGCGAGCAACTCCACGGTCATCGTGGGGTTGTGCTGTGGTTCACCGGGCTTTCGGGCTCGGGGAAATCCACCGTAGCCGGCGCGCTGGAAGAGGCGCTGCATGAGCTTGGCGTCAGCACCTATCTGCTGGATGGTGACAATGTGCGTCATGGCCTGTGCAGCGATTTAGGCTTTACCGATGCAGACCGTAAGGAAAATATTCGTCGTGTGGGTGAAGTGGCGAAGCTAATGGTCGATGCCGGGCTGGTGGTATTGACCGCGTTTATCTCGCCGCACCGCGCAGAACGTCAAATGGTACGCGAAACGCGTGGGCAATGACCGTTTCTTTGAGGTGTTTGTCGATACGTCGCTGGCGACCTGCGAGGCCGCGCGATCCGAAGGGGCTGTACAAAAAAAGCACGGGCCGGTGAACTGCGTAAATTTTACCGGAATTGATTCATCGTATGAATCCCCCGAGCGGCCTGCTGTCCGCCTTGATGGTGAACAATTAGTAACAAATTTGGTTGCGCAATTATTAGATCTACTCAAGCAGAGCGATATTATCAGATCCTGAAAACGTGCCGGAGTTTGTTGGCTCCGGCCTAACAGGATTATTTATGCGCAATACTCAGAACATCAACGTGGCCCAATCAGAGTCACTCGCCCCTAGCTATGGATGAAAACCACATGGTCTTTGTCAGGGGCTTTTGTCGGCTTTGTAGCGTGGTTGATGGCGCTGGGTATTCCCCTACCTGCATTACGGCAATAACACGCTGTTCTTCTTTTTGTACACCTGGCCATTCTTCCTCGCTCTCATGCCTGTTGCGGTCGTTATTGGTGTTGCCTTTCACTCATTAGTAAAAGGCAAACTAGGCTACACAATTGTTGCAAACTCTGCTGACGGTCGCTGCTCTGTGCGGTTTGTTATTCATGTGGCTGATGAGTTGATGCTTCTTCATTAGCGATTATCCGCACCTTAGACCATGACAATACGTGTCTCTGTGCCGCTGAAATATGGTAAATTTCCAGCGATATGCGGTATCGCCTGCGGCTGGAGTGGAGAATGACGGTAAGTTATGGGATGATAGGGCCGTTTTTCAGGGGGCAGGATGGGTAAATTAACGCTGCTATTACTGGCTTTGCTGGTCTGGCTACAATATTCGTTGTGGTTCGGGAAAAAATGGTCTGCATGACTTCAGTAAAAGTTCGTGATGATGTGACCGTACAACAGTCAACCAACGCAAAATTAAAAGCGCGCAACGATCAGCTCTTCGCCGAAATTGATGACCTCAACGGCGGCCAGGAAGCGATCGAGGAACGTGCACGTAACGAACTCAGCATGACCCGTCCGGGCGAAACTTTCTATCGTCTGGTTCCGGATGCGTCTAAACGCACTCAGGGCGCGGGGCAAGCGCAAACTAATCGATAATCAGTCCCCAGGATGACGACATGGCCGTAACTTTTTCCGGGCGTATGCGCCGTGGTGCCGGCAGCCGGATTTGGCCGCCGCATGCAAACGGACTGCCCAAAGCAATATCTCTCAATCGGTAACAAAAACGATTCTGGAACACTCGGTGGATGCGCTACTGGCTAATGCCCGCGTCCAGCGGGTGATTATCGCGGTCTCCGCCGGAGACGAACGCTTCCAACAAACCCTCCCTTGCACAACATCCGCAGATAACCGTCCGTCGAAGGCGGTGTCGAACGTGCCGATTCCGTTCTGGCAGGTCTGCGGGTGATTGATGACGCCGAATGGGTACTGGTGCCATCGATGCGGCGCGTCCCGTGCCTGCAATCAGGATGGACCTCACTCGACTACTTAGTCTCAGCGACACCAGCCGCGTTGGGCGGCATTCTGGCCGCGCCGGTGCGAGATACCATGAAGCGTGCGGAGCCCGGTAAAGCGGCGATTGCGCACACGGTCGATCGTAACGATTTGTGGCACGCGCTGACCCCCGCAATTTTTCCCTCGTGAACTGCTGCTGGAGTGTTTTAACCCGGGCGTTGAAACGAAGGGGCGTCGATTACCGACGAAGCATCGGCACTAGAATATTGTGGCTTTCATCCTGAGTTGATTGCTGGACGTGCTGATAATATTAAGGTTACTCGCCCGGAAGATCTGGCGCTTGCCGAATTTTACCTCACCCGCTTGGGTTGACCTGGAGAAGACATAATGCGCATTGGACACGGATTTGACGTACACGCGTTTGGCGGTGTTGGCCGATTATTATCGGCGGCGTGCGTATCCCTTATGAAAAAAGGGCTGCTGGCGCACTCCGACGGCGACGTGGCGCTGCATGCCGGTCTGACCGACGCCCTGCTGGGGCGCAGCGGCGCTGGGCGATATTGGCAAACTGTTCCCGGATACCGACCCTGCATTTAAAGGGGCGGACAGCCGTGCATTGCTGCGCGAAGCCTGGAAACGCGTGCAGGCCAAGGGCTACACGCTGGGCAACGTCGATGTGACGATTATTGCTCAGGCGCCGAAAAATGCTGCCGCACATCCCGCAGATGCGCGTGTTTATTGCCGAAGACCTCGGCTGCCATATGGACGACGTAAACGTCAAAGCGACCCACCACCGAAAAACTCGGCTTTACCGGGCGTGGTGAAGGCATTGCCTGCGAAGCGGTCGCGCTGTTGCATAAGGCGAAACCATGATTCAGTTTGATGCACTCACCTACCTGCACGGAAAACCGCAGGGAACCGGGCTGCTGAAGGCCAACCCGGAAGATTTTTCTGGTGGTCGAAGATTTAGGCTTTGAGCCAGATGGCGAAGGCGAACATATTCTGGTGCGTATTCTGAAAAAATGGCTGCAATACCCGATTTGTTGCCGACGCGCTGGCAAAAATTCCTTAAAATACATGCCCGCGAAGTGAGCTTTGCCGGGCAAAAAGATAAACACGCGGTGGACCGAACAGTGGCTGTGCGCGCGCGTGCCGGGCAATGCGATGCCGGATCTCAGCCAGTTCCAGTTGGAAGGCTGTCAGGTGCTGGAATACGCGCGGCACAAGCGTAAACTGCGTTTAGGCGCGCTGAAGGGCAACCAGTTCACGCTGGTGCTGCGTGAAGTTAAAGACCGCGAGGACGTTGAAGCGCGTCTGCAGGCGATCGCCGAGCGCGGCGTGCCGAACTATTTTGGCGCTCAGCGCTTTGGCATTGGCGGCAGCAACCTGCTTGGCGCGCTGCGCTGGGCCGAGAGCGGTGCGCCGGTGCGCGATCGTAATAAACGCAGTTTTTTGGGTTGTCGGCGGCGCGCAGCGCGTTGTTTAATCAGATTGTGAGTGAGCGCCTAAAAAAAAACCGGACTTTAATCAAGTTGTTGACGGTGATGCGCTACAATTATCGGGGCGTGGCAGCTGGTTTGTTGCCACCGACGACGAGCTTGCGGTGCTGCAGGCCCGCGTTGACGCGCGTGAAACTGATGATTACCGCCGCGCTGCCAGGCAGCGGCGATTGGGGCAGCGCAGCGAACCGCCCCTGGAGTTTGAACAAACGACGCTGGCTGAGGAGACCGCGCTGCAGTCATTGCTGTTGCGTGAAAAGGTTGAAGCCGCACGTCGCGCTCAACTGCTCTATTCCGCAGCAGTTCAGTTGGAACTGGTGGGGACGACGTCACCGTCGAACTGCGTTTCTGGCTGCCGGCGGGAAGTTTCGGCGACCAGCGTGGTAAGGGGAACTTATCAATACAAACAGGTGATTATGCGAATATTGCTGAGTAACGATGACGGGATCCATGCGCCAGGCATTCAGGACGCTGGCCAGAGCCTTACGGGAGTTTGCCGAGGTTCAGGTAGTTGCACCCGATCGTAACCGCAGCGGTGCGTCGAATTCGCTGACGCTTGAGTCCTCGCTTCGTACCTTCACTTTCGATAACGGCGACATCGCCGTCCAGATGGGCACGCCAACGGACTGTGTCTATCTGGGTGTTAATGCGCTGATGCGTCCGCGCCCGGATATCGTGGTTTCTGGCATTAACGCCGGTCCCAATCTGGGCGACGACGTTATCTATTCCGGCACGGTGGCGGCCCGCGATGGAAGGCCGTCACTTAGGCTTTCCTGCGCTGGCGGTCTCATTAAACGGTCCATCAGCATTACGACACCGCCGCCGCCGTTACCTGCTCTCTGCTGCGCGCCTTAGCGCGCGAGCCGTTGCGCCACCGGGCGCATTCTGAACGTTAACGTTCCCGATTTGCCGCTCGACCAAATCAAAGGCATTCGCGTCACGCGCTGTGGCAGCCGCCACCCGGCGGATAAAGTCATCCCGCAGCAAGATCCCACGCGGCAATACGCTCTACTGGATTGGCCCCGCCGGGGTGACAAAATGCGATGCTGGCCCGGACACCGACTTTGCTGCCGTGGATGCGGGCCTACGTCTCCGTCACGCCGCTACACGGTCGATCTCACTGCCCATAGCGCAAATGAGGTCGTCAACGACTGGCTTGAGCAAGCGAGGGTTGATGCGCAATGGTAGTCCAGTAAAACGCATCCAGAGCCTGTTGAACCAGCTACGCCAGCTTGGCATTCATGACGAGCGGGTGCTGGACGCCATGGCGCAGGTGCCGCGCGAAAAAATTTATTGATGAAGCGTTTGAACACAGCGCGTGGGATAACGTGGCGCTGCCGATAGGGGCAGGGGCAGGACCATTTCGCAGCCGTATATGGTGGCGCGAATGACGGAGTTGCTGGAGTTGACCCCTGATTCAAGGGTGCTGGAAAATTGGCACCGGCTCGGGGTATCAAACGGCAATCCTCGCACATCTGGTGCATCATGTCTGTTCCGTTGAGCGTATAAAAAGTCTGCAATGGCACGCACGTCGTCGCCTGAAAACAGCTTGATTTACACAATGTATCTACCCCGTCACGGCGATGGCTGGCAGGGGTGGCAAGCGCGCGCCCCGTTTGATGCCATTATTGTCACGGCGGCTCCGCTGGAGATTCCGACTGCGCTGATGTCGCAGCTCGACGAAGGCGGTATTCTCGTTTTACCCGTGGGCGATGATCAGCAGTACCTGAAGCGCGTTCCATCGGCGGGGAGACGAATTCATTATCGATACCGTAGAGGCCGTTCGCTTCGTTCCCCTGGTAAAAGGGGAACTGGCCTGAGACCCGGATTATTCTGAGGTTTTTTTGGCCTGATTCAGCGTATGGTGAAACACGTTTTCCAGTGTTCAGCACGTGCGTTGCGCG
>JARGCU010000108.1:0-44663 GCA_029227775.1 Morpho helenor
AAAAGAGCGGATGATATTCTCGTTGCTCATAGAGCCTGGCATGTTTGTTGCCTTCAGGACAAACCGCCGCCAGTATGAAGTGAATTGAGAGGATTTGAATGACCAAAGAAATGCAAAATTTAGCGTTAGCCCCTGTTGGTAACCTGGAGTCTTATATCCGGGCTGCGAACGCATGGCCGATGTTGACGCTGATGAAGAAAAGGCGCTTGCTGAACGGCTGCATTACCAGGGCGATCTGGAAGCAGCTAAAACGCTGATCCTGTCTCACCTGCGCTTTGTTGTTCATATTGCTCGTAATTACTCGGGCTATGGCCTGCCGCAGGCGGACTTGATTCAGGAAGGCAACATTGGCCTGATGAAAGCCGTACGTCGTTTTAACCCAGAAGTGGGTGTACGTCTGGTCTCCTTTGCGGTGCATTGGATCAAAGCGGAAATTCACGAATACGTGCTGCGTAACTGGCGTATCGTAAAAGTTGCGACCACCAAAGCGCAGCGTAAGCTGTTCTTCAACCTGCGTAAAACCAAGCAGCGTCTGGGCTGGTTCAATCAGGACGAAGTGGAAATGGTAGCGCGCGAGCTGGGCGTTTCCAGCAAAGACGTTCGCGAGATGGAATCCCGTATGGCGGCGCAGGACATGGCGTTTGATATGTCCTCAGACGATGACTCTGAAAGCCACTCAGTTGCTCCTGTGCTCTATCTGCAGGATAAATCGTCCAACTTTGCCGACGGTATTGAAGACGACAACTGGGAAGAGCAGGCGGCGAATAAGCTGACCGACGCGATGCAGGGCCTGGATGAACGTAGCCAGGACATCATTCGCGCCCGCTGGCTGGACGAAGACAACAAGTCCACGCTGCAGGAACTGGCCGACCGCTACGGCGTATCCGCCGAACGCGTACGTCAGCTTGAAAAGAACGCGATGAAAAAACTGCGCGCGGCTATCGAAGCCTGATTTTTGGCGTCGTACCCAATGAACCCTCGAATGTGAATTCGGGGGTTTTTGTTTTGTAGGCCGGATAAAGGCGTAGCCGCCATCGGGCAACCTGTGCCTGCCCGATGGCGCTACGCTTATCGGGCCTACGGGCTCATCCTCCAGATAATCCCATCGTCATCACGCTTTCCTCTGCTTATTTCTCATTTGTCGCTGGCGTTAATGCAGCCGATGGCAAAAACTCAATAAGCGCTACGCATTTTTCCGTCTTTCAACGGCAGGGGGTTTACCGTGAGTAACGAGTCACTGAATCATCGGCGTTTACAGGCCACGCCGCGCGGCGTGGGCGTGATGTGCGGTTTCTACGCAGAACGCGCCGAGAACGCTACGCTGTGGGATATTGAAGGTAACGAGTACATCGATTTCGCCGCGGGCATCGCGGTGCTGAATACCGGGCATCGTCACCCACAGGTGATTGCCGCCGTTGAGAGCCAGCTTAAGGCCTTCACCCATACCGCCTACCAGATTGTTCCCTATGAAAGCTATGTATCATTAGCAGAACGTATTAATAGCGTGGCGCCAATTACTGGAAATGCCAAAACGGCGTTTTTCAGCACCGGGGCAGAAGCGGTCGAAAATGCGGTGAAGATAGCCCGCGCTTATACCAAACGTCCGGGGCTGATTACCTTCGGCGGCGGTTTCCACGGTCGTACCTTTATGACAATGGCGCTGACCGGCAAAGTCGCGCCGTACAAAATTGGCTTCGGCCCGTTTCCTGGTTCGGTCTATCACGGCCTTTACCCGAACGCGGCGCACGGCGTCACGACCGATATGGCGCTCAAAAGCCTGAATCATATTTTCAAAGCGGATATCGCACCGGATCAGGTGGCGGCGATTATCCTCGAGCCGGTGCAGGGCGAGGGCGGTTTCAACGTCGCGCCGCCTGATTTTATGCAGGGGCTGCGCGCGCTGTGTGATACCCACGGTATTTTGCTGATTGCCGATGAAGTGCAGACCGGTTTTGCCCGTACCGGCAAGCTGTTTGCGATGGAACATTACAGCGTGAAGCCAGATCTCATCACCATGGCGAAGAGCCTGGCGGGCGGCTTCCCGCTCTCTGGCGTTGTCGGACGCGCTGAGGTCATGGATGCGCCGGCACCTGGTGGCCTGGGTGGAACCTATGCGGGTAACCCGCTGGCGATTGCGGCTGCACATGCGGTGCTGGATGTGATTGAGGAAGAGGCGCTCTGCACTCGCGCCAATCATCTGGGCCAGCATCTGATTGAGGTGCTGAACAAAGCGCGTGAGAGCTGCCCGGCAATTGCTGATGTGCGCGGCGTGGGGTCGATGGTCGCGGTGGAGTTTGTCGATCCACAGACGCGTGAACCCTCGCCGGAGTTTACCAAATTAGTCCAGGAGCGCGCGCTGGCCGAAGGCGTACTGCTGCTGAGCTGCGGTGTGTATGGCAACGTGATTCGATTCTTGTATCCGCTCACCATCCCAGAGAAGCAGTTCCAGCAGGCGCTGGAGGTGATTCGTCGGGCGATAACTGAATAGACCTGAACGCTTCCCGGCGGCGCTTCGCTTGGCCGGGCTACAGGACATGGTAGCCCGGCCAAGCGAAGCGCCGCCGGGGATACACCCCACTACCAAGCCACTCCGATGAGTGGCTTTTTTTTGTCATTTTTGCGTTACAAATCCGTCAAAATTAACGTTTCAAATTCATAAAAATGGGGTATGTTTTAGCAGAGTATGCTGCAAAAGCACAGGCAGCGTCCCTTAATATTAATATCTTATACTTACCATGCGTCTGATATAAGAATAATGTGCTAAATAACAACATCACAACAAATGCAATAACCATAACAATGGGGAACCTCAGGATGAAAATGAAGGGTAAAGCGTTACTGGCAGGATGTATTGCACTGGCATTCAGCAATATGGCATTAGCAGAAAATATTAAAGTTGCTGTTGTTGGCGCGATGTCCGGCCCGGTTGCGCAGTACGGTGACCAGGAGTTCAGCGGTGCGACTCAGGCGGTTGCCGACATTAACGCCAAGGGCGGTATCAAAGGCAATAAGCTGGAAATCGTAAAATATGATGATGCCTGTGACCCGAAACAAGCGGTTGCGGTAGCGAACAAAGTGGTGAACGACGGGATCAAATACGTCATTGGTCACCTCTGCTCCTCCTCCACGCAGCCAGCGTCTGATATCTATGAAGACGAAGGCATTCTGATGATCACCCCAGCGGCGACTGCACCGGAACTGACGGCGCGTGGCTACAAGTTGATTCTGCGTACTACCGGTCTGGACTCCGACCAGGGCCCAACTGCGGCGAAATACATTCTCGAGAAAGTGAAGCCACAGCGCATCGCCGTTGTTCACGATAAGCAGCAGTACGGTGAAGGTCTGGCACGCGCGGTACAGGATGGTCTGAAGAAAGGCGGCGCGAACGTGGTCTTCTTCGACGGTATCACTGCTGGTGAGAAAGACTTCTCCACGCTGGTTGCGCGCCTGAAGAAAGAGAACATCGACTTTGTTTACTTCGGTGGTTACCACCCTGAGATGGGTCAGATCCTGCGTCAGGCGCGTGCTGCTGGCCTGAAAACCCAGTTCATGGGGCCGGAAGGCGTGGCAAACGTGTCGCTGTCCAACATCGCGGGTGATTCTGCGGAAGGTCTGTTGGTGACGAAACCGAAGAACTACGACCAGGTTCCAGCGAACAAACCAATCGTAGATGCTATCAAGGCGAAGAAACAGGATCCAAGCGGCGCGTTCGTATGGACCACTTACGCTGCGCTGCAGTCCCTGCAGGCGGGCCTGAACCACTCTGACGATCCGGCTGAGATTGCCAAATACCTGAAAGCCAACACCGTGGATACCGTCATGGGTCCGCTGTCGTGGGATGAGAAAGGTGACCTGAAAGGCTTCGAATTCGGCATCTTTAACTGGCACGCTAACGGTACGGCGACCGACGCGAAGTAATTCGTTCGACGCTACCCCGGCGTCGCTACGCTCGGCCTGGCTACATTACGGTAGCCCGGCCGAGGCGTTAGCCGACGCCGGGATCGGCACTACCCTCGAACCCAGCCCTCAGCATGCATCGTAAAGCCCAGCGCTTTGGCAAATGCGGCCATTTCCAGGCTCTCTTCCACGCCTGCTTTGCTCAACGTCCAGCGGCTGATCTGTGGGTTATCGCGCATCACTTCTTCAACCAGATACTGCCCCACGCCGCGGCGGCGGGTAACTTCGCGTACGCACAAACCGTTAAGCACGCCCTGGCTATTGCCCAGTGTGACTTCTACCGCTGCCAGCAGGCGCTCGTTAAAACGGGCGGCGTACAGGCGGTGAGTCTCATCAAGGTGCTGCTCGTTGGGGGACTGTGCAGGCCAGATTTTACCGAGGCAGATGTGGTCCTGGTCGCTCAGGGTTTCTAAACGAATGATGGTCAGCTTCATGGGCAGTTTGCTCAAATCTCGAAAATGGGGGTCAGTGTACTCAATTTATTCTGTCGGAAGCTTTCTCTTTTTTGGCTTGTTCAGTAGGGGATTAATTTTTCGTTATCTATGCAGACAGTTTGAAACATCATGGATCGAAAAATACTCAGAGTTTTAACCTAAAAACTAGCATTTTATTCGGCTTATTGTGTCGTTATTTTATGCTGTTGCTCGGGCTTTTTTTTGTTTATCTATGGCAAAAATCAGAATATTATCTTTTCTTAATAGACTGAAAAATAGAGAATTTAGTCTGTATTTCGCTAAAAAGCTGCGCTAACCCATTAAAGATAATGGCAAAAGTAGCGTTGTATATTAAAAGTACAGAATGCTTTTTAACCACCAAACAACAAAATATATACACGCCACGACGTGTAAACACGACATCACGAATGGGGATCCCGAAGTATGAAAAGGAATACAAAAACAGTAATCGCAGGGATGATCGCGCTGGCTATGTCACACGCGGCGATGGCTGAGGATATTAAGGTTGCCGTCGTCGGCGCCATGTCTGGTCCAGTCGCGCAGTGGGGCGATATGGAGTTCAACGGTGCGCGTCAGGCCATTAAAGACATCAACGCCAAAGGTGGCATCAAAGGCGACAAACTGGTGGGCGTTGAGTACGACGACGCCTGTGACCCGAAACAAGCGGTGGCGGTTGCCAACAAAATCGTCAACGACGGCATTAAATATGTGATTGGCCACCTCTGCTCTTCCTCCACGCAGCCGGCTTCTGACATCTATGAAGATGAAGGCATTCTGATGATCTCTCCGGGCGCGACCAACCCAGAGCTGACCCAGCGTGGCTACCACTACATCATGCGTACCGCTGGCCTGGACTCCTCTCAGGGCCCAACCGCCGCCAACTACATCCTGAATAAAGTGAAGCCGCAGCGCATCGCCATTATTCACGACAAGCAGCAGTACGGTGAAGGTCTGGCGCGTTCTGTGCAGGAAGGTCTGAAGGCTGGGAAAGCCAATATCGTTTTCTTCGACGGGATTACTGCCGGTGAAAAAGACTTCTCCGCGCTGATTGCGCGTCTGCAAAAAGAGAATATCGACTTCGTTTACTACGGTGGCTACTACCCGGAAATGGGACAGATGCTGCGCCAGGCGCGTGCGGTTGGCCTGAAAACCCAATTTATGGGCCCAGAAGGCGTAGGTAACGCTTCGCTGTCGAACATCGCGGGTAACGCGGCGGAGGGCATGCTGGTGACCATGCCAAAACGCTATGACCAGGATCCGACAAACAGCGCTATCGTCGATGCCCTGAAAGCGCAGAAGAAAGATCCAACCGGGCCATACGTCTGGATCACCTACGCCGCCGTGCAGTCTCTGGCGACCGCCATGGAGCGTACCGGTAGCGATGACCCGCAGGCGCTGATTAAAGACTTGAAAGCAAACGGTGCGAAAACCGTGATTGGGCCGCTGAGCTGGGATGACAAAGGCGATCTGAAAGGATTTGAGTTCGGGGTCTTCCAGTGGCATGCCGACGGCTCATCCACCGCGGTGAAGTAACCTTCATTTCCCCCTGGCGGGCGTAGATTCGCAGGGGTAGCAAAAGGCAAATATATGTCAGAGCAGGTTCTCTACTTTGTGCAGCAGATGTTTAACGGCGTAACGCTGGGAAGCACCTATGCACTGATCGCCATCGGTTACACCATGGTGTACGGGATTATCGGCATGATCAACTTCGCCCACGGCGAGGTTTACATGATCGGTAGTTATGTCTCCTTTATGATCATCGCCGCGCTGATGATGATGGGCATCGATACCGGCTGGCTGCTGGTCGCTGCCGGCTTCATCGGGGCGATTGTGATTGCAAGCGCCTACGGCTGGAGTATCGAACGGGTGGCTTACCGTCCGGTGCGTAGCTCCAAGCGCCTGATTGCGCTGATCTCCGCCATCGGGATGTCTATCTTCCTGCAAAACTACGTCAGCCTGACCGAAGGTTCGCGCGACATCGCGCTGCCGAGCCTGTTTAACGGTCAGTGGATTGTCGGCAGCAGCGAAAACTTCTCCGCCTCTATCACCACCATGCAGCTGGTTATCTGGATTGTAACCTTCGTTGCTATGCTGGCGCTGACGCTGTTTATCCGCTACTCCCGCATGGGACGCGCCTGCCGTGCCTGCGCGGAAGACCTGAAAATGGCGAGCCTGCTCGGCATTAACACCGACCGTGTGATTGCCCTGACGTTTGTCATCGGCGCAGCGATGGCGGCGGTGGCGGGCGTACTGCTGGGTCAGTTCTACGGCGTTATCAACCCGTACATCGGCTTTATGGCCGGGATGAAAGCCTTCACCGCGGCGGTACTCGGCGGTATCGGTAGTATTCCTGGGGCGATGATTGGCGGGCTTATCCTCGGCATTGCGGAAGCGTTGTCCTCAGCGTACCTGAGCACCGAATATAAAGACGTTGTGTCGTTCGCGCTGCTGATCGTGGTGCTGCTGGTGATGCCGACCGGCATCCTGGGCCGCCCGGAGGTAGAGAAAGTATGAAACCGATGCAATTTGCGATGGCGCTGCTCTCTGCCGCCATGTTCTTTGTGCTGGCGGGCGTCTTTATGGGCGTTCAGTTGCAGCTTGATGGCACTAAACTGGTGGTCGGCAGCGCGGCGGATATCCGCTGGCAGTGGATCTTTATCGGCACCGCGGTAGTCTTTTTCTTCCAGATGCTGCGACCGCTGTTCCAGAAGGGGCTGAAAAGCGTCTCCGGGCCGAAGTTTATTCTGCCCGCTATTGATGGCTCGACGGTTAAGCAGAAACTGTTCCTGGTGGCGCTGCTGGTGATTGCCGTGGCGTGGCCGTTTATGGTCTCGCGCGGTACGGTGGATATCGCCACCCTGACCATGATTTACATCATCCTTGGCCTGGGCCTGAACGTGGTGGTGGGGCTTTCCGGCCTGCTGGTACTGGGCTATGGCGGCTTCTATGCCATCGGCGCCTATACCTTCGCGTTGCTGAACCATTATTACGGTCTCGGCTTCTGGACCTGCCTGCCAATCGCCGGGCTGGTCTCGGCGGCGGCGGGCTTCCTGCTCGGCTTCCCGGTACTGCGTCTGCGCGGTGACTATCTGGCGATTGTGACTTTAGGCTTCGGTGAAATCGTCCGTATCCTGCTTCTTAACAACACCGAAATCACCGGTGGCCCGAACGGTATCAGCCAGATCCCGAAACCGACCTTCTTCGGCCTTGAGTTCAGCCGCAGCGCCCGTGAAGGCGGCTGGGATACCTTCAGTAACTTCTTTAACGTTAAGTACGACCCGTCTGACCGCGTTATCTTCCTTTATCTGGTGGCGCTGCTGCTGGTGGTGCTGAGTCTGTTCGTCATCAACCGCCTGCTGCGTATGCCGCTGGGCCGTGCGTGGGAAGCGCTGCGTGAAGATGAAATTGCCTGTCGCTCGCTGGGCCTGAGCCCAACGCGCATCAAGCTGACCGCTTTTACCATCAGCGCCGCGTTCGCCGGTTTTGCCGGTACGCTGTTCGCCGCGCGCCAGGGCTTTGTCAGCCCGGAATCCTTCACCTTTGCCGAGTCGGCCTTCGTGCTGGCGATTGTGGTACTGGGCGGGATGGGCTCGCAGTTTGCGGTGATCCTCGCGGCAATTCTGCTGGTAGTGTCACGCGAGCTGATGCGTGACTTTAACGAATACAGCATGCTGATGCTCGGCGGCCTGATGGTCCTGATGATGATCTGGCGTCCGCAGGGGCTTCTGCCGATGACCCGTGTACAGATGAAGTTGAAAAACGGGAAAGCGAAAGAAGGAGAGCAGGCATGAGTCAGCCATTATTATCGGTTAACGGCCTGATGATGCGTTTTGGCGGCCTGCTGGCGGTCAACAACGTGGCGCTGGAGCTGCATCCTCAGGAAATCGTCTCCCTGATTGGCCCGAACGGCGCGGGGAAAACCACGGTCTTTAACTGCCTGACCGGCTTCTACAAGCCGACCGGCGGCACCATTATGCTGCGCGACCAGCACCTGGAAGGGCTGCCGGGCCAGCAGATTGCCCGTATGGGCGTGGTGCGTACCTTCCAGCACGTGCGTCTGTTCCGTGAAATGACGGTGATTGAAAACCTGCTGGTGGCACAGCACCAGCAGCTGAAGACCGGGGTCTTCTCCGGCCTGCTGAAAACGCCATCGTTCAAGCGCGCGCAGAGCGAAGCGCTGGACCGCGCCGCCACCTGGCTTGAGCGTATCGGCCTGTTAGAGCATGCCAACCGTCAGGCCAGTAACCTGGCCTACGGCGACCAGCGTCGTCTGGAGATTGCCCGCTGCATGGTGACGCAGCCGGAAATCCTGATGCTCGACGAACCGGCGGCAGGCCTTAACCCGAAAGAGACCAAAGAGCTGGACGAGCTGATTGCCGAGCTGCGTAACCATCACAACACCACTATCCTGCTGATTGAGCACGATATGAAGCTGGTGATGGGCATTTCCGATCGCATCTACGTGGTGAATCAGGGTACGCCGCTGGCGAACGGTACGCCGGAAGAGATCCGCAACAACCCGGACGTGATCCGCGCTTATCTGGGTGAGGCATAATATGGATAAAGTGATGTTATCGTTTGATAAAGTCAGCGCCCACTACGGCAAGATTCAGGCGCTGCACGACGTCAGCCTGCATATTAATCAGGGTGAAATCGTTACTCTGATTGGCGCCAACGGCGCGGGGAAAACCACGCTGCTCGGCACATTATGCGGCGACCCGCGCGCCACCAGCGGACGCATTGTCTTTGATGATAAAGACATTACCGACTGGCAGACGGCAAAAATCATGCGTGAAGCGGTCGCGATTGTTCCGGAAGGGCGCCGCGTCTTCTCGCGCATGACGGTGGAAGAGAACCTGGCGATGGGCGGCTTTTTCGCCGACCGCGACCAGTTCCAGGAGCGCATCAAGTGGGTGTACGACCTGTTCCCACGTCTGCTTGAGCGCCGCATCCAGCGTGCGGGAACCATGTCCGGCGGTGAACAGCAGATGCTGGCAATTGGCCGTGCGCTGATGAGCCAGCCGCGTCTGCTGCTGCTTGATGAGCCTTCTCTGGGTCTGGCTCCGATTATCATCCAGCAGATCTTCGACACCATCGAGCAGCTGCGTAAGCAGGGCATGACCATCTTCCTCGTCGAACAGAACGCTAACCAGGCGCTGAAGCTCGCCGATCGCGGCTACGTGCTGGAAAACGGTCACGTGGTTCTGGAAGACACCGGTGATGCACTGCTGGCGAACGAAGCGGTGCGCAGCGCGTACCTCGGCGGTTAATTTCCTGCAACCCCGGGCGAGGTGCTTGCGCCAATCCCGGGGGAACTTTCAGCACGAAGATATTTAAAAGAGCCTGATGGCTCTTTTTTTGTACATATATGCTGTACAATTAAAACGTACAACTATGGAGGTCTCTATGCGTACGATTAACTATAGCGAGGCACGACAGAATCTAGCCGAAGTGCTGGAGAGCGCTGTGACGGGCGTACCTGTCACCATCACACGTCGTGGGCATAAACCTGCGGTCATCATTAGCGCTGAAGAGTTTGAGCGCTATCAGGCAGCCAGACTCGACGATGAATTTGCGGCCATCATGGCGATTCACGGCAACGAGATTGAGGAGTTGGCGGATAAATGAACCTTCAGATTATCTCAGCGGAAGAGATAATAGCGTTTCATGACAGGCTGCTCCGCGTTACGCCTGGTGTTGTGGGCATGCCCGATCCCGGACGTGCGGAAGCGTTAATGTATCGGGTGCTTAACCGGATCGAATATGAGGGTGTGACTGACGTGTGGCTACTGGCAGCAATGCATCTGCTGGCCATATCGCGGGGGCATATTTTCAATGATGGTAATAAGCGCACCGCGCTGTTTATCACGCTGCTGTTTTTAAAGCGCAATGGTATTACGCTCGCGGCCAATCCGGATTATGTGGCGATGACGGTTGAGGCTGCTGCGGGCCAGTTGACGCTGGAGCAAATAGCCTCCCGCTTGCGTGGATAACCCCGGAGGCACTTCGGCGGGCAACCCGTAGCCCGGGCGAGGCGCTTGCGCCGACCCCGGGGGCGGTACTTTCTCTATACGTGTCATAGCTCCCACTTTCCCTTCTTAGAACCGTCACCGCCTTGCCATCCCTTTGTCGCCTTACTATCTTTTTTTTGTAATAAAAAAGTTATTTTTCTGTCATTCGAGCATGTCATGTTACCCCCGCGAACATAAAACGCGTGATATCGCGCATCCCGGCACAAAAAGAGAGATAACCGATGATATCGTTACGACATACAGCTTTAGGATTGGCAATGAGTCTGGCATTCGCAGGTCAGGCTATGGCGGTGACCACTATTCCATTCTGGCATTCAATGGAAGGTGAGCTGGGTAAAGAGGTTGACTCTCTGGCGCAGCGCTTTAACGCCGCCAACCCGGATTACAAAATTCAGCCGGTGTACAAAGGCAACTACGAGCAGAGCCTGAGTGCAGGCATTGCTGCGTTCCGTACCGGTAACGCCCCGGCAATTTTGCAGGTGTATGAAGTCGGTACCGCCACCATGATGGCGTCAAAAGCGATTAAGCCGGTATATCAGGTGTTTGACGAAGCCGGTATCAAGTTCGATGAATCTCAGTTTGTGCCGACAGTTTCCGGTTACTACACCGATTCCAAAACCGGGCACCTGCTGTCCCAGCCGTTTAACAGCTCCACCCCGGTGCTGTACTACAACAAAGACGCCTTTAAGAAAGCCGGTTTAGACCCGAACCAGCCGCCGAAAACCTGGCAGGATCTGGCGGCCTACACCGCGAAGCTGAAAGCAGCCGGTATGAAGTGCGGCTACGCCAGCGGTTGGCAGGGCTGGATCCAGATTGAAAACTTCAGCGCCTGGCACGGCCTGCCGGTCGCCACCAAAAACAACGGCTTCGACGGTACCGATGCGGTACTGGAGTTCAACAAGCCAGAGCAGGTGAAACACATCGCGCTACTGGAAGAACTGAACAAGAAGGGTGATTTCAGCTACTTCGGCCGTAAAGATGAGTCCACCGAGAAGTTCTATAACGGTGACTGCGCCATTACCACCGCCTCTTCCGGCTCGCTGGCCGACATTCGTCAGTACGCCAAATTCAACTACGGCGTGGGCATGATGCCTTACGATGCCGACGTGAAGGGCGCACCGCAGAACGCCATTATCGGCGGGGCAAGCCTGTGGGTGATGCAGGGTAAAGACAAAGAAACCTACACCGGCGTGGCGAAATTCCTCGAGTTCCTGGCTAAGCCGGAAATTGCGGCCGAATGGCACCAGAAAACCGGCTACCTGCCAATCACTACCGCCGCGTATGACCTGACCCGTCAGCAGGGCTTCTATGACAAGAACCCAGGTGCCGACATCGCCACGCGTCAGATGCTGAACAAGCCACCGTTGCCGTTCACTAAAGGTCTGCGTCTGGGCAACATGCCGCAGATTCGTACCATCGTGGATGAAGAACTGGAAAGCGTCTGGACCGGTAAGAAAACGCCTCAGCAGGCGCTGGACTCTGCGGTAGAGCGCGGGAATCAGCTGCTGCGTCGCTTCGAGCAATCGACCAAGTCTTAATGTGAAATGCCGGGTGGCGGCTTCGCCTTACCCGGCCTACATCAACGCGTAGGCCGGATAAGCGTAGCGCCATCCGGCACTGCTCAGGAATAAAACCTTCATGTCATCATCCCGTCCGGTGTTTAAATCGCGCTGGCTGCCTTACGCATTGGTCGCCCCACAGCTGATTATCACCGTTATCTTCTTTATCTGGCCCGCTGGCGAAGCGCTGTGGTACTCACTGCAAAGCGTTGACCCGTTTGGCCTTTCCAGCCAGTTCGTTGGCCTGGACAACTTCGTCACGCTGTTCCACGACAGCTACTACCTCGACTCCTTCTGGACGACTATCAAGTTCAGCGGCCTGGTGACGATAAGCGGCCTGCTGGTCTCGCTGTTCTTCGCGGCGCTGGTGGATTATGTGGTGCGTGGCAGCCGTCTTTACCAGACGCTGATGCTGCTGCCTTATGCCGTTGCGCCTGCCGTAGCCGCCGTACTGTGGATCTTCCTGTTTAACCCTGGACGCGGGCTGATTACCCATTTCCTCGGCGAGTTCGGCTACGACTGGAACCACGCGCAGAACAGCGGTCAGGCCATGTTCCTGGTGGTCTTCGCCTCGGTGTGGAAACAGATAAGCTACAACTTCTTGTTCTTCTTCGCCGCGCTTCAATCTATTCCGCGCTCGCTGGTCGAGGCTGCTGCCATCGACGGCGCAGGCCCAATTCGCCGTTTCTTCAAGCTGGCGCTGCCGCTGATTGCGCCGGTGAGCTTCTTCCTGCTGGTGGTCAACTTAGTGTACGCCTTCTTCGATACCTTCCCGGTGATCGACGCCGCGACCGCAGGCGGCCCGGTACAGGCCACCACCACGCTGATTTATAAGATTTACCGCGAAGGGTTTGCCGGGTTGGATCTCTCGGCCTCTGCGGCGCAGTCGGTGGTGCTGATGTTCCTCGTTATCATCCTGACCGTGGTGCAGTTCCGCTACGTGGAAAGTAAGGTGCGCTACCAATGATTGAGAACCGTCGCGGGCTGACGATATTCAGCCACACCATGCTGATCCTCGGGATTATCGTTATCCTGTTCCCGCTGTACGTTGCCTTTACGGCAGCGACGCTGGATAACAAAGCGGTGTTTGAAACGCCGATGACGCTGATTCCCGGCGGCCATCTGTTCGAGAACATGAAGGCGATTTGGGTCAACGGCGTGGGCGTCAACAGCGCGCCGTTCTGGCTGATGATGCTCAACAGCTTCATCATGGCCTTTGCCATTACCGTCGGCAAAATCGCGGTGTCGATGCTCTCGGCCTTCGCCATCGTCTGGTTCCGCTTTCCGCTGCGTAACCTGTTCTTCTGGATGATCTTTATCACCCTGATGCTGCCGGTGGAAGTGCGTATCTTCCCGACGGTTGAGGTGATTGCCAACCTGAAGATGCTCGACAGCTACGCGGGTCTGACGCTGCCGCTGATGGCCTCGGCGACCGCCACCTTCCTGTTCCGCCAGTTTTTTATGACCCTGCCGGACGAGCTGATTGAAGCCGCGCGCATTGATGGGGCGTCGCCGATGCGCTTTTTCCGCGACATTGTGCTGCCGCTGTCGAAAACCAACCTCGCGGCGCTGTTCGTGATCACCTTTATTTACGGCTGGAACCAGTACCTCTGGCCGCTGCTGATTATTACCGACGTGAACCTCGGCACCGCCGTGGCAGGCATCAAAGGGATGATCGCCACCGGTGAAGGCACCACGCAGTGGAACCAGGTGATGGCGGCGATGCTGCTCACCCTTATTCCCCCCGTTGTTATCGTTTTAGCCATGCAGCGTGCCTTTGTGCGTGGTTTAGTGGACAGTGAGAAATAAAAATGGCTGGTTTAAAACTACAGGCAGTAACCAAAAGCTGGGACGGTAAAACCCAGGTCATTCAACCGCTGACGCTGGACGTGGCAGACGGGGAATTTATTGTGATGGTCGGCCCGTCGGGCTGCGGAAAGTCGACGCTGCTGCGCATGGTGGCAGGGCTTGAACGCGTGACCAGCGGTGATATCTGGATTGACCGCAAACGCGTGACCGAGATGGAACCGAAAGATCGCGGCATCGCGATGGTGTTCCAGAACTATGCGCTCTACCCGCACATGAGCGTGGAAGAGAACATGGCCTGGGGGCTGAAAATTCGCGGCATGGGCAAAGCGCATATTGCCGAGAAAGTGCAGGAAGCGGCGCGCATTCTTGAGCTGGATGGCCTGCTGAAGCGCCGCCCGCGCGAGCTCTCCGGCGGCCAGCGCCAGCGCGTGGCGATGGGCCGCGCCATTGTGCGTGACCCGGCGGTGTTCCTGTTTGATGAACCGCTCTCCAACCTTGATGCTAAGCTGCGCGTGCAGATGCGCCTGGAATTACAGCAGCTTCACCGCCGCCTGAAAACCACCTCTCTGTACGTCACCCACGATCAGGTAGAAGCAATGACCCTCGCCCAGCGGGTGATGGTGATGAACAAAGGCATTGCCGAGCAGATTGGTACGCCGGTGGAAGTGTATGAGAAGCCGGCCAGCCGCTTTGTGGCGAGCTTTATCGGCAGCCCGGCGATGAACCTGCTGGACGGTCAGATTGATGAGTCCGGCTCGCGCTTCGTGCTGGAAAACGGCATGCAGCTGCCGCTGCCAGCTTCGCAACGTGAATACGCCGGCCGCCGTATGACGCTGGGTATCCGCCCGGAACATATTGCGCTAAGCTCGCAGGCCGAAGGCGGCGTGCCGCTGGTGATGGATACGCTGGAAATTCTCGGCGCCGATAACCTGGCCCACGGCCGCTTTGGTGAGCAGAAAATGGTGGTGCGCTTGCCGCATCAGCAGCGTCCGCCCGCGGGCACCACGCTGTGGCTGCATCTGCCGGACGATCATTTGCACCTCTTTGAAGGTGAGACAGGATTACGCGTATGAGCAATTGGCCTTATCCCCACATCGTCGCCCACCGTGGCGGCGGTAAGTTAGCGCCGGAAAACACCCTGGCGGCAATCGACGTTGGCGCACGCTACGGTCATACCATGATTGAGTTTGACGCCAAGCTGTCGAAAGACGGGCAGATTTTCCTGCTGCACGACGACAACCTCGAACGCACCAGCAACGGCTGGGGCGTCGCCGGAGAACTGAACTGGCAGGAATTGCTGCGTGTGGATGCCGGTAGCTGGTTTAACAGCAGCTTCAAGGATGAACCGCTGCCGCTGCTGTCGCAGGTGGCGGAACGCTGCCGTCAGCACGGCATGATGGCGAATATCGAAATTAAACCGACCACCGGCTGCGGAACGCTGACCGGTAAAGTGGTGGCGCTGGCTGCCCGCGAACTGTGGGCTGACATGACCCCACCGTTGCTGTCGTCGTTTGAAATTGATGCGCTGGAAGCCGCCCAGCTTGCCGCACCGGAGCTGCCGCGTGGCTTACTGCTGGATGAGTGGCGTGAGGACTGGCGCGAACTGACGACACGCCTGGGATGCGTTTCGATTCACCTCAACCATCGCCTGCTGGATGAAGCGCGGGTCGATGCGCTGCGTGAAGCGGGGCTGCGGATTCTGGTGTATACCGTGAATAACCCCCAGCGCGCCGCCGAACTGCTGCGCTGGGGTGTTGACTGCATCTGTACCGATGCGATTGATATTATCGGCCCTGACTTCCAGCCTTAATACGGCTTCAGCATGCCGCCGTTGTTATTGGGCAGCGGCTGCTGTTGCTGATTTAGCATGCCTGGCTGCGACTGCTGCACGCGCTGCTGGTTGGCGTTCAGTTGGTTTTGCAGATGCTGCTGTTGCTGCTGCGTCTGCACCTGGCGCTGCTGGTTCAGCATGCTTTTTTGCTGCTGCTGTTGGTTAAGCATACGGGTCTGCATCCGCTGCTGGCTTGGGATCTCATAGCCCGGCTGGTTCGGGTTGTTGTCGATGTTCAGCGGCGCGGCCAGCGCGGTGAACGGCAGCAACGCCGCCAGAATCAGTAATCGTTTCATCGTCTTTCCTCCTTGTAGGGGATCTCTTAAGTTTACTCCTTTCCCACCGTAACGAGGATTATTTCAGCATTATGAACCAGGCTTAGTGGGGACCTCACCGCACTCTCTGGAGAATGATGATGACAATAATGCCGACGTTTTTACGCCGGGTGGCCCTTGCTGCTCTGCTGTCAGGAAGCTGTTTTAGCGCGATTTCTGCCCCTCCACCGCCGCCGGTTTCCTACGGGGTTGAGGAGGATGTCTTTCATCCCGTACGTGCCCAGCATGGCATGGTGGCTTCGGTTGATGCTACCGCTACACGCGTGGGCGTAGAGATTCTGCGCCAGGGCGGTAACGCCGTGGATGCGGCGGTGGCCGTGGGTTACGCGCTGGCGGTCACTCATCCGCAGGCGGGGAATATCGGCGGCGGCGGGTTTATGATGCTGCGGACCAAAGAGGGCAAAACCACGGCGATTGATTTCCGTGAAATGGCGCCGGAGCAGGCGACCCGCGACATGTTCCTCGACGATCATGGCAACCCAGACAGCAAAAAATCGCTGACCTCACATCTGGCTTCCGGCACGCCGGGCACGGTGGCCGGCTTCTCGCTGGCGCTGGAGAAGTACGGCACGATGCCGCTCAATAAAGTGATACGCCCAGCGATTAAACTCGCCAAAGACGGATTCGTGGTTAATGACGCGCTGGCTGACGATCTCAAAACCTACGGCAGTGAAGTGCTGCCTCATCATACCAATAGCAAAGCTATTTTCTGGAAAGACGGTGAGCCGCTTAAAAAGGGCGATAAGCTGGTGCAGGCCAACCTGGCGAAAAGCCTGGAGCTGATTGCTGAAAATGGCCCGGATGCCTTCTACAAAGGGGAAATTGCCGACCAGATTGCCGAAGAGATGCATAAAAACGGCGGCCTGATGACTAAGGCGGATCTGGCAAACTATAAGGCGGTTGAGCGTACGCCCATTAGCGGCGAGTACCGTGGTTACGAAGTCTTTTCAATGCCGCCACCGTCTTCCGGCGGGATCCACATCGTGCAGATCCTCAATATCCTCGAAAACTTCGACCTGCATAAATACGGCTTCGGCAGCGCCGACGCGATGCAGCTGATGGCAGAAGCTGAAAAGCACGCCTACGCCGATCGCTCAGAATACCTCGGCGACCCGGACTTCGTGAAGGTGCCGTGGCAGGCGCTGACCAATAAAGCCTACGCCAAATCTATTGCCGACCAGATTGATATCAACAAGGCCAAACCGTCCAGCCAGATTAAACCGGGCAAGCTGGCACCGTACGAAAGTAACCAGACCACGCATTTCTCGGTGGTGGATAAAGACGGTAACGCGGTGGCAGTGACCTACACCCTCAACACCACTTTTGGTACCGGCATCGTGGCGGGCAATACCGGCATTCTGATGAATAACGAGATGGATGACTTCTCCGCCAAGCCGGGCGTACCGAACGTCTACGGGCTGGTGGGCGGCGATGCCAACGCGGTCGGGCCGAAGAAACGTCCGCTTTCATCGATGTCGCCAACGATTGTGGTGAAAGACGGGAAAACCTGGCTGGTCACCGGTAGCCCGGGCGGCAGTCGGATTATCACCACGGTGCTACAAATGGTGGTGAACTCCATCGATTTCGGTATGAACGTGGCGGAAGCCACCAACGCGCCGCGCTTCCACCACCAGTGGCTGCCGGACGAGCTACGGGTGGAGAAGGGGTTTAGCCCGGATACGCTGAAGCTGCTGGAAGCCAAGGGGCAGAAGGTGGCGGTGAAAGAGGCGATGGGCAGCACGCAGAGCATTATGGTGGACCCGGATGGCACGCTATATGGCGCGTCGGACCCGCGTTCACCGGATGATTTGACTGCGGGGTATTAATATAAATATGGCCCAATAGCTTATTTTTGGGCCATATTTATCACTTGAATAGTATGAGTGTTATTATTTGTTTAATTTGATCCTTTGTTCTTTTATTTTCTGAAAAGCAATAATTAACCTCTTTGTTTTGACGAATGGCAGGAAAGGACGTCTTTTTTTTCATTACCCTTCGTACTTATCATGGAATGAATGGAGTAGGGTGTGAGTGATATTGTCTATTTAACGCTGAGTGGAGAGCGTCAAGGTAATATATCTACCGGGTGCGGAACCCAAAAATCTGTCGGAAACCGATATCAACTTGGACATGAAGATCAGATCTTCATTTTTAGCCTGATGCAAAGCACCATAAGTACCGGTGCTGGCGCAAACCCTCAGGGCATTCGATTTTGCAAGATGCTGGATAAGAGTTCGCCGCTATTATACAGCGCGATTAATAACAATGAATCTCTGAATATGACTTTTGATATTTATCGGATCAATCGTTTCGGGCGAATGGAAAAGTATTATGTCATTGAGGTTCGTGGTGCAAGATTAAACAGTATTCAGCTACAGGTGGAAGAAGACACTATAGACTACGAATATATCTCTGCTGATTATGATTATATTCGCTGCAGCCACCTTGCGGCAGGCACGGAATTTGACCATCTGGTGACGCCGGAAAACTACCAGCGGCTGTTTCCTCCCGCACCAGCTCTGCCTGAATCCAAACCACCCGAAGAACCTGTTGTGCGACGCGTGACGCTGGTGTTGGGGATCTTTTTTGATGGGACGGGAAATAATGCGGTGAATACGGGGAATATGCTGGCGGCGTGTTCGGCGGAGCACTTCAAAATAGATAGTCCGGATGCGGAAAGTATTCTTGCACGAAATGCGGCTGAAAAAATGGGGATCAGTGGGATAGGGGCGGCGAGTTATTCGGGGTATTACACGAATATTTATTGGTTGAGTGAATTGTATAGCCAGGCATTTTTGGCGACCGATGATTATCTACAAAAGGCTATTTACATTGAAGGCATTGGAACTCAGGCCGGTAAACCGGATAGCGTGATTGGTAAGGGACTCGGTATTGCCGACAGTGGAGTAATTGCGAAAACGGATGATGCAGTCCAGAAACTGATGGCTGCAATAGTATCATCATTGGACTCACTGGACGAAAAATATAGTGTTGAAGCTCTACTTATCGATATCTTTGGTTTTAGCCGTGGAGCGGCGGCTGCGCGCCATTTCGCCAATCGTATCCAGTCTGAGGATAGTGCTATTGTTAATGCGATTAAGGCTGGGATGGGAAGCCATACCTATAGTGGTTCACCCGCAGGTAAAACCCGTTTTATCGGAATTTTTGATACCGTTGCTGCTATCGGTACTCCCACCAATGGACTCAACCCACATAGTGCCGACACGGGGGAGGTCAATCTTTCTCTGCGCCCCGGCGTGGCCCAGAAGGTATTCCATATCACCGCGCAGCACGAATGCCGCTATAACTTTGCGCTTAATAGCGTCTCCCCTGCCTGGCCGGAGCTCTCGCTGCCGGGTGTGCATTCTGATATTGGCGGCGGCTACCTGCCGCAGACCCGAGAAGATCTTTTTCTCACTCGCCCGCTGGTGGAAACGCTGCCAGCCAGCCAACCGATATGGCGTTCAGGCGTTTATCGACAGACGATGGCGCAACTGCCGATATTAGAACGATCGGCCACTATTGCCCCCCTTATTCGTACTAACAACATTACTCCTGAAGTCTGGGAAGATGAGTTAGCACCGAGCGATCGCTACGGACAGATGCAGAAACGCAGTTTTGCTGCCCTGACGCTGCGTCAGCGAATCGTAAAGCATGATTGGTCGATGGTTACGCTGCGAGTGATGATTGATGCGGCGAGAGAGGCGGGCGTTTTATTTGATGATGTTGAGCGTAAAAAAGGGACGGAACTGCCCGCTGTGCTTGATGATTTTTGTCAGAAAGCTATTGCAATGGGTAAAGCGGCTCGAACCAAAGCACCTGTTCCGCAGTTTAGCTCTGAGGAGATAGGCATTATTGCTGAGTCATATACCCACTGTTCTGCGAACTGGAATGCCGTTGCTCTCAATCAGGATGGAAATATAACAGGGGGCGCTGCAGTCTCTGAGAGCGTGAGCTTTGTTAATCGACCTGACGAAGAGTGGATCCGAACGGTGTATAACATGATGGAGGTAAAACAATGAGCCTCGCAAAAACTTTAATACTAGTACTGCTTCTGATTGCAGGCTGCAGTCAGCCCAAAACGCGACCTTTACAGTCTGAAGAGGCGGCCAGCAGCGACTGGTCGTTGCCCCTACGGAAAAATGGAGCTTTTCTTTTATCACCCCATGGCAACTGCCTGCCGAGGTGACGCACGTAAGAGTGCTTGATACCGATGGTTATCTGTACATTTTTCGGATGCTTGATCAAACATCGAGAGACCCCAATTCAGTCACAACCTGGGCGAAAAAACCGCATGGTGGCAGCGTAAACTTCAACCTCGCAAAAATGCCGCCACAGTATATGATTTTCTGCTGGGACTCCTTTATTGACAGGAAAACCTACCAGACCAATGTAATGTTTTCTCCGCCACGTGGCAGCGGATGAAGACCCCGGCGAACCATACGCGTCCTTCTGGTGAACCTATCTGGTATCACAATATGTTATTTGGCCTGTCACCCGGCGGCAAGGTGAGAACCTGGTTCCCGGATGTCGGTAGCCATCCCGCTATCCCTTTTACACCCTATAAAATCAGCACCGTTTCAGGCGCTGATCTCACTCTCTGCAAACAAGAAGACCCCGACAGTGATTTCCTGCGTAAATACCGCTACTCCAGGAGATAGAAGATGGGATGAAAGGAAAAACGTATCCCTATGGAGAGTGGTGATGACAAGGATGGAAAATATGGTGTTATGGCAAGAACGCTGATACTGATGCTGTTCCTGATTGCAGGCTGCAGCCAGCCGAAAATTCACCCTTTACAATCAAAGCAGGCGGCCAGCGGTGACTGGTCGTTACCCTACGGGAAATGGAGTTTCTCTTTTATCACCCCATGGCGGTTACCAGCCCGGTGAGGCACGTAAGAGTACTCGATACCGACGGCTATCTGTACATTTTCCGTATGCTCGATAAGACTGCTCAGGATCCCAATTCAGTCACAATCTGGACCACAAAACCTCACGGTGGCAGCGTAAACTTCAACCTCGTAAAAATGCCGCCACAGTATATGATTTTCTGCTGGGACTCCTTTATCGACAGGAAAACTTACGAAACCAGCGTGCTGTTTTCCCCCGCCACGTGGCAGCGTATGAAGACACCTGCCGAGCACCTGTTCCGGGGCAAGGTTCTCTGGTACGACAATATGCTGTTTGGTCTTTCACCGGGAGGCCATGTCAGGATCTGGTTCCCCGGATGGGGGCTCATACCCAGCCCCCATTGTTACCCCACACAAAATCAGTACCGTTTCAGGCGCAGATCTTACTCTCTGCAAACAGGAAGGTGCAGACGGAGAGTTCCTGCGCAAATACCGCTACTCTCAGGAGATAGAAGATGGGATGAAAGGGAAAACGTATCCCTATGGTGAGTGGTAGTGTCATTGCCAGGGTAGCCTGAGAAAGAGGTATCAGGCCACCCTGCTTTCAGGCTAAGACTTCATCCGCGCCATAAAATACGCATCCACATACTCCCCGTTGCGCAGCCCGTATTTCCGCCCCGTACCTTCAATCTCAAACCCGTGCTTCTGATAAACCGCCACCGCCGGCGCGTTATCGACAAACACCGTTAGCTCAATGCGGTCGACGCGCAGCCAGTTGTCGCACATATCGATCATGGTGCGCATCAGCGCGCTGGCGACGCCGCGGTTTTGCCAACGGGCGTCGACGCAGATACCAAAATCGGCGACATGGCTGCGGCGAGGGCGCTGGGCAACGGCGATGCAGAGATGCCCAACCACCTGCTCGCCGATACAGGCGACGAGCTGTTTAATACCGGGCCTGGTCGGCTAGGCCGTTCTTGCCACATATGGTTGGAAGGATGAGGGGACCTGTAGCGTGTTGTGATACACCTCTGGCTGGGCATGGATCTGACGGATTGCGTCGTAATCTTCAGGTTCAGCGTGGCGAATCACGATGTCACTCATTCTCTTTTCCTTTGTGGTTTAAAAGTCCCTTTTAACATCATTGATTTTGAAATGTGCGTCAATTAGCTTTTTTTGCAAAAAAACGTTGGACAAGTGCGAATGAGAATGATTATTATTGTCCTGCGTTCAGGGCGTCCTTGCGGAGAACCTGAAAGCACGACATTGCTCACATTGCTTCCAGTATTACTTTAGCCAGCTTTAAGCTGGCTTTTTTTTGTCATTTTTTTCTGCTGCCTTGCTGGTGCCTACGGATGCTGGGGTCTCATGAGTAAAACCAGGCACATTATTTTTCCCCGTTTCAGTGGGTAGAATTTCGGCCTGGCCGGAGAATTTCCCGCCTTTCTTAATGGCCAGATGGTTGTAAGCAATGGTGCCGAGCACATAACCATTTTCGGCGATTTCCAGCGACTGGCTGCGACATTGCCCCACTACGTTGCCGTCGATGATAAGCTCCCTGCAGGTGATGTTGCCCTCGACTAGCCCGCCGTGAATGATTTTTATCAGCCCGTCTCCGGCCTCAATGTTGCCTTTCAACGAGCCATAAATGTAGACATGCCCGCTTGAGGCAATATTCCCCTCAAAGCACACGTTGCTCGCTATCACCGTCGGGGTCCTGTTTTTTGGTGCCGGTCGACTCTTTTTCTTCGCAAGGGAGTGGAATGGATGATGGTGATGGGGAAGGGGTAACGTCTGTGGACTTATTCTTTTAAAACATGTGGCTGGCCTGATTTAGTTTGATATGAGGACAAAAGAGGAGAGGGAACATGCACCGGACAAGCACGCCAGAGAGGAGACGTTGAAAAACCAGGCTATCAGAGCGAGTAGCCAGAAAAAAATGGTGCAGTTAACGGCGAGAAACTCTCTTCCCATGAGCAATTGGTGGTGACTCCATTAGCGGAATTTCGTTGAGAAATACTCCTTATTTCACAGGCACTCTTATCCAGAATTTGCCCGGGGCGGTCAACGTTTTTGCATGGTTTTAGGAATTTAACCCGTTATTTATTATGGAGTTATTTGTGATTCTTATAAGCCGCATTCCACGTATTCCCTTGGCCTATTTTAGCCCCACGGGGATTCATTTCACTGCAAGGTGCGTTATGGTGTTCAGCAAACATTTCAAAAGGACTGAACCATGACTCTGCACTGTGCCCTTTATCGGTTTTGGCAAAAGCGCCACCCGTTATCATCTTCCCTATGTTCTTGAGCGAAAAGCGGACTGGCATGTCGCGCATATCTATCGCCGCAGCCCAAAAGCGGACGAGCAGGCGCCGCAGTACGCACATATTCACTTCACCAGCGAACTGGACGACATTCTGAATGACCCGCAGGGTGAAACTGGTGGTGGTGTGTACCCACGCCGATAGCCACTTCGAATACGCAAAAAAGGCGCTGGAAGCGGGCAAGAACGTGCTGGTGGAAAAGCCGTTTACGCCCACGCTTGCCGAAGCTAAAACGCTCTTTGCGCTGGCGAAAAGCAAAGGGTTGACGGTGTCTCCATACCAGAACCGCCGCTTTGACTCCTGCTTCCTGACCGCGAAAAAAGCCATTGAAAGCGGCAAGCTGGGTGAGATTGTGGAAGTGGAAAGCCATTTCGATTACTACCCGCCCGGAATCACCAAATCAGCCGGGCCGCCCGCAGGATGGCGCGTTTTATGGCCTGGGCGTGCACACCATGGACCAGATAATCTCGCTGTTCGGCCGCCCGGATCACGCTTCCTACGATATCCGCAGCCTGCGCAACCCGGCCAACCCGGACGACACCTTTGAAGCGCAGCTCTACTACGGCAACCTGAAGGCTATCGTTAAAACCAGCCACCTGGTGAAAATCGACTACCCGAAATTCATCGTTCACGGCACCAAAGGGTCGTTTGTGAAATACGGTATCGACCAGCAGGAAACCAGCCTTAAAGCGGGCATTATGCCGGGCGATGCGAATTTTGCGGCGGACGACTCTGTCTCTTACCTGGAATACGTCAACGACGCGGGCGATACGGTGAAAGAGCAGTGGCAGGCGGAGCGCGGTGACTACGGTCGCGTGTACGATGCGCTGTACCAGACGTTGACAAACGGCACGCCGAATTTGTCAAGGAAACTGAGGCTCTGACCAATATGGAACTGCTTGAACGGGCCTTTGAACAGCCTGCTCCTGCCACGATAAGCCTCACCAAATAAGCAAACAGGGCTCCTCCGTTCTTATTCATATTTTTTGAACAGAGGAGTCAATTTTCACCCACTATCATCCTGAGCGGTTTACGTCCAAACTTGTTTCATCGAAAACATGAGGGGGTAAAAAATGATTTTCTTACGCAAAGCAAATGAACGTGGTCATGCGAATCATGGTTGGCTGGATTCCTGGCATACCTTCTCGTTTGCCGATTACTACGACCCGAATTACATGGGCTTCTCGGCACTGCGCGTGATTAACGATGACGTGATTGATGCAGGCCAGGGTTTCGGTACTCACCCGCATAAAGACATGGAAATCCTGACCTATGTTCTGGAAGGCGCCGTTGAGCACCAGGACAGCATGGGTAACAAAGAGCAGGTTCCAGCGGGCGAGTTCCAGATTATGAGCGCGGGTACCGGTATTCGTCACTCCGAGTACAACCCAAGCGCCACCGATAAGCTGCACCTGTACCAGATCTGGATCATTCCAGAAAAAACCGGCATCACGCCGCGCTACGAACAGCGCCGCTTCGACGCCCTTCAGGGCAAACAGCTGGTGTTGTCTCCGGATGCTCGTGAAGGCTCGCTGAAGGTGTACCAGGATATGGAGCTGTACCGTTGGGCGCTGGCGAAAGGCGAACAGTCGGTGCATCAGATTGCCGCTGACCGCCGTGTGTGGATTCAGGTAGTAAAAGGCGAAGTGAGCATCAACGGCACCAAAGCCACCACCAGCGATGGTCTGGCCATCTGGGACGAGCAAGCGATTTCTGTTCACGCAGATAGCGAAAGTGAAATTTTACTCTTCGATCTGCCGCCAGTTTGATCCGGCTTAAATAAATCACGCAACCTCCCTAATCTTGCGGGGAGGTTGCGCCATCTCCGTGGTAAACTTCAGCAATATTTCACCTTTGCTTACCTCCGGACGATGAAAAAGAAAAGACCCGTACTTCAGGATGTTGCCGATCGCGTTGGCGTAACCAAAATGACGGTTAGCCGTTTTCTCCGTAACCCGGAACAGGTTTCCGTGGCGTTACGCGGCAAAATTGCGGCGGCTCTTGATGATTTGGGTTATATCCCCAACCGGGCTCCCGATATTCTCTCCAACGCGACCAGCCGCGCTATTGGCGTGCTGCTGCCATCGTTAACCAACCAGGTCTTTGCAGAGGTGCTTCGCGGCGTGGAAAGCGTCACCGACGCCCACGGCTACCAGACCATGCTGGCGCACTACGGTTACAAGCCGGAAATGGAGCAGGAGCGTCTGGAATCGATGCTCTCCTGGAATATTGACGGTCTGATTCTCACCGAACGTAACCACACTCCCCGCACCCTGAAGATGATTGAAGTCGCCGGTATTCCGGTGGTGGAGCTGATGGACAGCCAGTCTCCGTGTCTCGACATCGCCGTTGGCTTTGACAACTTTGAAGCCGCGCGCCAGATGACGGCGGCGATTATTGCCCGCGGCCATCGCCATATTGCCTATTTAGGCGCACGTCTCGACGAACGTACTATCATCAAGCAGAAGGGCTACGAGCAGGCCATGCTTGACGCGGGCCTGACGCCGTACAGTGTGATGGTAGAGCAGTCGTCTTCTTATACTTCCGGCATTGAACTGATGCGCCAGGCGCGACGTGAGTTTTCGAACCTGGACGGTATTTTCTGTACCAACGATGACCTGGCGGTCGGCGCGGCGTTTGAATGCCAGCGCCTTGGGCTGAGAATTCCGGACGATATCGCGATTGCCGGTTTCCACGGCCATGACATTGGCCAGGTGATGGAGCCGCGTCTTGCCAGCGTGCTGACCCCGCGTGAACGCATGGGGCGCATCGGCGCAGAGCGCCTGCTGGCGCGTATTCGCGGTGAAGTGGTTACGCCAAAAATGTTAGATTTAGGTTTCACTTTGTCACCGGGCGGATCTATTTAGCCCTAACAAGTTTGAACTAGATCACACATATTCACTTAGAATTCACTTCAGGCACGAATGGTTATTGCTTATCCATTTGCCCCGCAGGACAATGTTACCGATAACTGTTACCCGTAACAATTAACCCGAATGAATTGCCAGTGCCCAACAGGAGGACGCCTTGAGCACGACTAACCACGATCACCACGTCTATGTACTGATGGGCGTATCCGGTAGCGGTAAATCCGCCGTCGCTAGCGAAGTCGCACACCGTCTGAACGCCGCGTTCCTTGACGGCGACTTCCTGCATCCACGTAGCAATATTGTCAAAATGTCCTCCGGCGAACCGCTGAACGACGACGATCGCAAACCGTGGCTGCAGGCGCTGAACGACGCCGCTTTCGCCATGCAGCGTACTAACAAAGTTTCACTGATTGTCTGCTCCGCGTTGAAAAAAACGTACCGCGACATCCTACGTGAAGGTAACCCGAACCTCTCCTTCGTCTACCTGAAAGGGGACTTCGACGTGATTGAGAGCCGCCTGAAGGCGCGTAAAGGCCACTTCTTCAAACGCAGATGCTGGTCACTCAGTTCGAAACCCTGCAAGAGCCAGGCGCTGACGAACGCGATGTACTGGTGGTTGATATCGATCAGCCGCTGGAAGGTGTTATCGACAGCACGATTGAAGTGATCAACAAAGGCCGTACCGCGTGACAACTTTAACGCTCGTTTTAACCGCAGTTGGCTCCGTTCTGCTGCTGCTGTTTTTAGTCATGAAGGCGCGTATGCACGCCTTCCTGGCTTTGATGGTGGTTTCTATTGGTGCAGGCTTTTCTCCGGTATGCCGTTGATTAAAATCGCGGAAACCATGGAGAAAGGGATGGGCGGTACGCTGGGCTTCCTGGCTATCGTGGTCGCGCTGGGCGCGATGTTCGGCAAAGTTCTGCATGAGACCGGCGCGGTCGATCAGATTGCCGTCAAAATGCTGAAATCGTTTGGCCACAGCCGTGCGCACTATGCGATTGGTATTGCCGGTCTTATCTGCGCGCTGCCGCTGTTCTTTGAAGTGGCTATCGTGCTGCTGATTAGCGTCGCGTTCTCAATGGCGCGCCACACCGGGACGAACCTGGTGAAGCTGGTGATCCCTCTGTTTGCGGGCGTTGCCGCCGCTGCGGCGTTCCTGCTGCCGGGGCCTGCGCCGATGCTGCTGGCGTCGCAGATGCACGCTGACTTTGGCTGGATGATTCTGATTGGCCTGTGTGCGGCGATTCCGGGGATGATTATTGCCGGTCCGCTGTGGGGCAACTTTATCAGCCGCTACGTTGAGCTGAACATTCCTGATGACATCACCGAGCCGCACCTTGGCGAAGGCAAAATGCCGTCCTTTGGCTTTAGCCTGGCGCTGATCCTGCTGCCGCTGGTGCTGGTCGGTCTGAAAACCGTCGCCGCGCGTTTCGTGCCGGTGGGGTCAGAAACCTACCAGTGGTTTGAATTTATCGGCCACCCGTTCACCGCGATCCTGATTGCCTGCCTGGTGGCTATCTATGGTCTGGCGTTCCGTCAGGGCATGGAAAAAGACAAAGTAATGGCGATTTGCGGCGCGGCGCTGCAGCCTGCGGGGATTATCCTGCTGGTGATTGGTGCCGGTGGCGTGTTCAAACAGGTGCTGGTGGATTCCGGCGTTGGCCCAGCATTGGGTGAAGCCCTGACCGGTATGGGTCTGCCGATTGCGCTGACCTGCTTCATCCTGGCAGCGGCGGTACGTATTATTCAGGGTTCCGCCACGGTTGCGTGTTTGACCGCGGTTGGCCTGGTGATGCCGGTGATTGAACAGCTGCACTACAGCGGCGCACAGTTGGCGGCGCTTTCTATCTGTATCGGCGGCGGTTCTATCGTGGTGAGCCACGTAAACGACGCGGGCTTCTGGCTGTTCGGTAAATTTACCGGTGCCACCGAAGCACAGACGCTGAAAACCTGGACCATGATGGAAACCATCCTGGGGACGGTTGGCGCCATTATCGGTATGATCGCGTTTACGCTGTTGAGTTAATATCCCGTTTGTTGGCCGGGCAACTGCCCGGCCAAATTATTTTATCCCTTCATCCACATCCGAATACCGTCCAGGAACATCTGGGTGGCCATCATCACCAGAATCAATCCCATCAGACGCTCCAGCGCGTTTACCCCTTTCTCGCCCAGCAGACGTAGGAACAACGACGACTGCAGCAAAATCACCACCGTACCGCCCCAGGCAATCAGCAGCGCAATCACCAGATGCGACAAATTATTCGGATACTGATGCGAAAGCAGCATTAAGGTCGCCAGCAACGTTGGCCCGGCCACTAATGGAATCGCGAGCGGCACAATAAACGGCTCTTCACCCGCCGGCAGCCCCGAACTATTTCCGGTGGCGCTAGGGAAAATCATCTTGATGGCAATCAAGAACAAAATGATGCCGCCGGAGATAGAAACCGTTTCAGCACGCAGGTTTAAAAACGCCAGAATCTTCTCGCCCGCGAAGAGAAAAATCAGCATGAGTAGAAGTGCGATTAAAAGCTCACGTATCATGATCGCCTTGCGGCGCTTGGGTTCGGTGTGTTTTAGCACCGACATAAAAATGGGCAAATTTCCCAGTGGATCCATAATCAGGATCAATAAAACTGCGGCGGAAAAGATTTCACTCATCACTCAAATTCCCTGATAATTATTGCGGACTTTCTGCTCTACGCATCACTCTGACCGCGTACTGTGGTAGGAGGAAATGCGTCCCCTATGGACGAGGGGATAAGTTGCACTTCTGATCGCCAGGCAATCATTGATTAATTTTGCTTGCGACTTTAGCTGCATTTTGTAATGTGAGGGGATGCCAGGGGCACTTATTCACATATACAGCACATATATCTGCAGGAAAACACGCTATGAAAAATGTTGGTTTTATCGGTTGGCGCGGAATGGTCGGCTCTGTACTCATGCAACGCATGGTAGAAGAGCGCGATTTTGACGCCATTCGCCCCGTCTTCTTCTCCACTTCCCAATTAGGGCAAGCTGCGCCAACTTTCGGCGGCAGCGCGGGTGGCAAGCTTCAGGATGCTTTCGATCTTGAAGCGCTGAAGGCGCTCGACATTATTGTCACCTGTCAGGGCGGCGATTATACCAACGAAATCTATCCTAAGCTGCGTGAAAGCGGTTGGCAGGGCTACTGGATTGACGCCGCCTCTTCGCTGCGTATGGAAAATGATGCCATCATCATTCTCGACCCGGTAAACCAGCAGGTCATTACCGATGGCCTGAACAACGGCGTGAAAACCTTCGTTGGCGGTAACTGCACCGTCAGCCTGATGCTGATGTCCCTCGGCGGCCTGTTTGCGAACGACCTGGTCGAGTGGGCTTCTGTGGCAACCTATCAAGCGGCCTCCGGCGGCGGTGCGCGCCATATGCGCGAACTGCTGACCCAGATGGGCCAGCTGCATCATCACGTTGCCAACGAACTGGCTGACCCGGCTTCCGCTATCCTCGAGATCGAACGTAAGGTCACTACCCTGACCCGCAGTGGCGATCTGGCAGTCGATAACTTCGGCGTTCCGCTGGCAGGCAGCCTGATTCCGTGGATCGACAAACAGCTTGATAACGGCCAGAGCCGCGAAGAGTGGAAAGGCCAGGCTGAGACCAACAAAATTCTCGCCACCTCTTCCGTTATCCCGGTTGACGGTCTTTGCGTGCGCGTTGGTGCGCTGCGCTGCCACAGCCAGGCATTCACGCTGAAATTGAAAAAAGATATTTCCATAAGTTCTGTAGAGGAATTACTGGCCGCGCACAACCCGTGGGCGAAAGTGGTTCCTAACGACCGTGAAATTACCATGCGTGAACTGACGCCAGCGGCGGTCACCGGTACGCTGACCACGCCAGTTGGACGTTTGCGCAAACTGAACATGGGGCCGGAGTATTTGTCAGCGTTTACCGTTGGCGACCAGCTTCTGTGGGGCGCAGCGGAGCCGCTGCGTCGTATGCTACGCCAGTTGGCATAAACATTTGTTAATCGATGAGGGGTGGCGAACCACCCCTTTTTTTTGCGTAATACAAGGAGTAAACGCAGTGATGTTAATTTTTCTCTCAGGAGTCAGGTAAAGCGTTGGCTATGCTTTAATCAAGGTCTGTTACCTTGACTGAAGGTTGAACGGAGCCGAGAGAGCACACGACTTTGTGCTGCGCCGTTCAGGTCACAAAATATCGCCATTTACAGTGGATTGAGGCGATACAAAAACTAAGGATGATGAAGCATGTCTGATCGTGTTGATAGAGACGTGATTAATGCGTTGATCGCAGGCCATTTTGCGGATCCCTTTTCCGTACTGGGTATGCACCAAACGGAAGCGGGACTGGAAGTCCGAGCATTGCTGCCCGACGCGACCGATGTTTGGGTGATTGAACCTAAAACAGGACGTAAAGTCGGTAAACTTGATTGCGTGGACTCACGTGGTTTCTTTTGTGGCGTACTGCCGCGTCGTAAAAATTTCTTCCGTTACCAGTTGGCAGTCGTCTGGCATGGCCAACAGAACCTCATTGACGATCCTTACCGCTTTGGCCCGCTGCTTCCAGAAATGGACGCATGGTTGCTGTCTGAAGGTACCCACTTACGCCCCTATGAAAAGCTGGGCGCGCATGCGGATACCGTGGATGGCGTTACCGGTACGCGCTTTGCCGTTTGGGCGCCTAACGCCCGCCGCGTGTCGGTCGTTGGTCAGTTCAACTACTGGGACGGTCGCCGCCACCCGATGCGCCTGCGTCAGGAAACGGGGATTTGGGAGCTGTTCATTCCGGGAGCGCACAACGGTCAGCTCTATAAATTCGAGATGATCGATGCCCGCGGCGCGCTGCGGATTAAAGCCGACCCCTATGCGTTCGAAGCCCAAATGCGCCCGGAAACGGCCTCGCTGATTTGTGGCTTACCACCAAAGGTTGAACAGAGCGAAGCACGCAAAAAGGCTAACCAGCTTGATGCCCCTATCTCTATCTATGAGGTGCATCTGGGCTCCTGGCGTCGTCATACCGATAACAACTACTGGCTGAGCTATCGCGAACTGGCAGAACAGCTGGTGCCGTACGCCAAATGGATGGGCTTTACCCACCTGGAGCTGCTGCCGGTAAACGAGCACCCGTTTGACGGAAGCTGGGGCTACCAGCCAACCGGGCTTTACGCGCCAACCCGCCGTTTCGGTACCCGCGAAGATTTCCGCTACTTTATCAATGCCGCACACGCTGCGGGCCTGAACGTAATCCTCGACTGGGTGCCAGGTCACTTCCCGTCTGATGATTTCGCGCTGGCCGAGTTTGACGGCACCAACCTGTATGAGCATGGCGACCCGCGCGAAGGCTATCATCAGGACTGGAATACCCTTATCTACAACTATGGCCGCCGCGAAGTGACCAACTTCCTGGTGGGCAACGCCCTGTACTGGGTGGAACGCTTCGGCATTGATGCGCTGCGCGTCGATGCGGTGGCATCAATGATTTACCGCGACTACAGTCGTAAAGAGGGCGAATGGATCCCGAACGAGTTCGGCGGTCGCGAAAACCTCGAAGCGATTGAGTTTCTGCGTCAGACCAACCGCGTGTTGGGTGAGCAGGTTCCCGGCGCGGTGAGCATGGCGGAAGAGTCGACCGACTTTGCGGGCGTATCACGTCCGTCCGATATGGGCGGACTGGGCTTCTGGTTTAAGTGGAACCTGGGTTGGATGCACGACACCCTGGACTACATGAAGCTCGACCCGATTCACCGCCAGTACCATCACGACAAAATGACCTTCGGCATGCTCTACAACTACACGGAAAACTTCGTGTTGCCGTTGTCGCATGACGAAGTGGTTCACGGTAAGAAATCTATCCTGGACCGTATGCCGGGCGACGCGTGGCAGAAATTTGCCAACCTGCGCGCCTACTACGGCTGGATGTTCGCTTTCCCGGGCAAAAAGCTGCTGTTTATGGGGGATGAGTTTGCTCAGGGCCGCGAATGGAACTTTGATGGCAGCCTCGACTGGCATCTGCTGGAAGGCGACGACAACTGGCATAACGGGGTACAGCGCCTGGTGCGTGACCTCAACCATACTTATCGTCACCACAAAGCGATGCACGAGCTGGACTTTGACCCGTACGGCTTCGAGTGGCTGGTGGTCGATGACCACGCCCGCTCGGTGTTTGCCTTTGTCCGTCGTGACAAAGCGGGCAATGAAGTGATTGTGGTCAGCAACTTTACGCCGGTACCGCGCCAGGATTACCGCTTCGGCATTAATCAGCCGGGCCGCTGGCGCGAAGTGCTCAACACCGACTCCGCCCACTATCACGGCAGCAATGCCGGGAACGGCGGGCTGGTGCAGAGCGATGCGATTGAAAGCCATGGCCGTGCGCAGTCGCTGAGTTTGACGCTGCCGCCGCTGTCGACCATCTGGTTAGTTCGGGAAGGGGATTAAACATGAGCCAACTCGCCGCAGGGAAGCCCGCGCCGCTCGGCGCAAGCTATGACGGTGAAGGCGTAAACTTTACGCTCTTCTCGGCACATGCGGAGCGGGTAGAACTGTGCGTGTTTGACGCGCAGGGCACGGAGACACGCTATGACTTACCCGCACGCAGCGGCGACGTCTGGCATGGCTATATGCCCCATGCGCGTCCTGGCTTACGTTACGGCTATCGGGTGCACGGCCCGTGGAACCCGCAGCAGGGGCACCGGTTTAACCCGGCGAAGCTGCTGCTGGACCCATGCTGCTTCAGCGCCGAGGGTGAACCGGACGACTCCCTGCATTTTCACGGCGGTTACGACGAGCCGGACGGCCACGATACCGCGGCGATTGCGCCGAAATCGGTCGTCGTCGACCTGACCTACGACTGGCAAGACGATACTGCCCCACGCACCGCATGGGGCAAAACGGTCCTCTACGAAGCGCACGTCAAAGGGCTGACTTACCGTCACCCTGGGCTGCCGGAAGCGATTCGCGGCACCTACAAGGCGCTGGGTCACCCGGTGATGATTGCCTACCTCAAGCGCCTTGGCATTACCGCGCTGGAGCTGATGCCGGTGGCGCATTTCGGCAACGAGCAGCGGCTGCAACGCATGGGGCTGAGAAACTATTGGGGTTACAACCCACTGGCGATGTTTGCGCTATCTCCGCGTTACGCCAGCGCGCCTGAGCATGCGCTGGATGAATTTCGCGATGCGGTAAAAGCGCTGCACAAAGCCGGTATTGAAGTGATCCTTGATGTGGTGTTGAACCACAGCGCCGAGCTGGATCTGCATTGCCAGACCTTCTCTCTGCGGGGGATTGATAATCGTAGCTATTATTGGTTACGGGAAGACGGCGATTATCACAACTGGACGGGCTGCGGTAATACTCTGAATCTCAGTCACCCTGGCGTCGTGGAATACGCGCGTCAGTGCCTGCGTTTCTGGGTCGACGTCTGCCACGTTGACGGTTTTCGTTTTGATTTAGCGCCGGTGATGGGCCGTACGCCGGGCTATCGGCAGGATGCGCCGCTGTTCAACGCGCTTCATGACGATCCGGTGCTCTCCACGGTGAAGCTGATTGCCGAACCGTGGGACATCGGTGAAGGCGGCTATCAGGTAGGGAATTTCCCGCCGGCCTTCAGCGAATGGAACGACCATTTCCGGGATGCCATGCGTCGCTTCTGGCTTGAAGAGTCGCTGTCGCTGGGGGATTTCGCCCAGCGCTTCGCCGCTTCTAGCGACGTGTATGCGCATCAGGAGCGTCGCCCTCGCGCGACGATAAATCTGGTGACCGCCCACGATGGATTCACCCTGCGCGACTGTGTCAGCTTTAACGGCAAGCACAACGATGCTAACGGTGAAGAGAATCGTGACGGCACTAGCAATAACCATAGCAATAATCATGGTATCGAAGGATTGGAAGCAAACCTGGAAGTAATGGCACGTCGGCAAAAAAGCGTTCAGGCGCTGCTGACAACGCTGCTGTTATCGCAGGGAACGCCAATGTTGCTGGCCGGTGATGAACACGGTCACAGCCAGCAAGGTAACAACAATGCCTACTGTCAGGACAATACGTTGACCTGGCTCGATTGGGAAAACGCAGATGACGCGCTGACGGACTTTACCGCCGCCCTGATTCACCTGCGCCAGCAGATCCCCGCGTTGACGGACGACCGCTGGTGGCAGGAAGGGGATGGCAATGTCCAGTGGCTCAATCAGGATGCGCAACCGCTGTCTGCCGAGGAATGGCAGCACGGCGCACGCCGGATGCAGATTCTGCTTTCCGATCGTTGGCTCATTACGCTCAATGCGACGCAAGACGCGACAAACTTGACGTTACCCAAGGGGGAATGGTGCGCCGTTCCTCCATTCACCGACGCTGGCACGTCGGTCGTCGTGGCTGTCTGGCATGGGCCCGCGCACGGAGTGTGCGTATTTCAAAGGTCATAGTCTCTGAATTACCCGGAACCCCGCGTTATCGCGTGAGGACACCTCATTACCCGGAAGGACGAGCAACAAAAGGAGTTAATCATGGTTAGGCTAGAAAAAAACGATCCCTTAATGCTGGCTCGCCAGTTACCTATTAAATCCGTCGCCCTGATTCTGGCAGGCGGACGCGGTACGCGACTCAAGGATCTGACCAACAAGCGGGCAAAACCCGCAGTACACTTTGGCGGCAAATTCCGCATTATCGACTTTGCTTTATCTAACTGCTTGAACTCCGGGATTCGCCGTATTGGCGTTATCACCCAATATCAGTCCCACACGCTGGTCCAGCACATCCAGCGCGGATGGTCCTTCTTCAGTGAACAGATGAACGAATTTGTGGATCTGCTGCCCGCTCAGCAGCGGATGCACGGTGAAAACTGGTATCGCGGTACCGCTGATGCGGTGACCCAGAACCTCGATATTATTCGCCGCTACAAGGCGGAGTATGTGGTTATCCTGGCCGGTGACCACATCTACAAACAAGACTACTCGCGCATGCTTATCGACCACGTCGAAAAAGGCGCGCGCTGCACCGTAGCGTGCATTCCGGTGCCCATTGAAGAGGCAACGGCGTTCGGCGTGATGGCGGTTGACGAAAACGACAAGATTATCGATTTCGTGGAAAAACCGGCGAACCCACCGGCCATGCCAAGCGACCCAACCAAGGCGCTGGCGAGCATGGGGATCTATGTCTTTGATGCTGATTACCTTTATGAGCTGCTGGAACGCGACGATGTAAACGAAAACTCCAGCCACGACTTTGGCAAAGATTTAATTCCGCTGATTACCAAAGCTGGCGCGGCTTATGCACATCCATTCCCGCTGTCCTGCGTACAGTCTGACCCGCAAGCGGAACCGTACTGGCGCGATGTGGGTACGCTTGAAGCGTACTGGAAAGCGAACCTTGACCTGGCATCGGTGACGCCTGAGCTGGATATGTACGACCAGGACTGGCCTATTCGCACGCACATGGAGTCTCTGCCGCCAGCGAAGTTCGTCCAGGACCGCTCTGGTAGCCACGGTATGACCCTGAACTCACTGGTTTCCGGTGGCTGTATTATTTCCGGCTCCGTGGTGGTGCAGTCAGTGCTGTTCCCACGCGTGCGCGTGAATTCATTCTGTAACATTGATTCGGCAGTCTTACTGCCAGATGTCTGGGTTGGTCGTTCCTCACGCCTGCGTCGCTGCGTTATTGATAGGGCCTGTGTGATCCCAGAAGGGATGGTGATCGGTGAAGATGCGGAAGAAGATGCACGTCGCTTTTACCGCTCGGACGAAGGGATCGTGCTGGTGACGCGCGAAATGCTGCGTCAGCTTGGCTACAAACAGGAGCGATAATGCAGGTCTTACATGTTTGTTCTGAGATGTTCCCGTTATTAAAAACGGGCGGTCTGGCGGATGTGATTGGCGCGCTGCCGGCGGCACAGATTGCCGAAGGAACCGATGCACGCGTGCTGTTACCTGCATTCCCGGATATCCGTCGCGGTATCCCGGATGCCAAAGTGGTTAGCCGTCGCGATACCTTTGCCGGGCGCATGACGCTGCTGTTTGGACATTATAACGGCGTAGGCATCTACCTGATTGATGCGCCTCACCTCTACGATCGTCCGGGGAGTCCGTATCACGACACCAACCTGAACGCCTACGTGGATAACGTGAAGCGCTTTGCGCTGTTAGGCTGGGTCGGCAGTGAAATGGCCTGCGGTCTGGACCCGTTCTGGCGACCTGATGTTGTACACGCCCACGACTGGCATGCGGGCCTGGCTCCGGCCTATCTGGCGGCGCGCGGGCGTCCGGCGAAGTCGGTCTTTACCGTACACAACCTGGCCTATCAGGGGCTGTTCTACAGCCACCACATGGAAGAGATTCAGCTGCCAGGTGAGTTCTTCAACATGCATGGCCTCGAATTCCACGGACAGATTTCGTTCCTGAAAGCGGGGCTTTACTACGCCGACCACATTACGGCGGTGAGCCCGACCTATGCGCGGGAAATTACCGAACCGCAGTTCGCCTACGGGATGGAAGGACTGCTGCGTCAGCGCCATCAGGAAGGGCGTCTGTCGGGGATCCTCAACGGCGTTGATGACAACGTCTGGAGTCCGGAAAAAGACCTGCTGCTACCGGCAAGCTACAGCCGCGACACGCTGGAGCGGAAAGCGGAAAACAAACGCCAGCTTCAGACGGCGATGGGGCTGAAGGTGGATGACTCCGCGCCGCTGTTTGCGGTGGTGAGTCGACTGACCAGCCAGAAAGGGCTGGATCTGGTGCTCGAAGCGCTGCCGGGCCTGCTGGAGCAGGGCGGTCAGCTGGCGCTGCTTGGCGCGGGCGACCCGGTATTGCAGGAAGGTTTTCTCGCCGCCGCCGCGGAACATCCGGGGCAGGTGGGCGTACAGATTGGCTACCATGAAGCGTTCTCGCACCGCATTATCGGCGGCGCAGATGTGATTCTGGTGCCGAGCCGCTTTGAACCGTGTGGCTTAACGCAGCTTTATGGGTTGAAGTACGGCACGTTGCCGCTGGTTCGCCGTACCGGCGGCCTGGCCGACACCGTTGCGGATAGTTCGCTTGAGAACCTTGCCGATGGTATCGCCAGCGGCTTTGTGTTCGAAGACAGCAACGCCTGGTCGCTGCTCCGCGCTATCCGCCGTGCTTTCGTATTATGGTCTCGTCCGTCTCTCTGGCGCTACGTGCAGCGGCAGGCGATGAACATGGATTTTAGCTGGCAGGTTGCTGCGCACGCGTATCGTGAGCTTTATCAACGCCTGATCTAACTACGGGGATCTTAGTTATGAATGCACCTTTTTCGTATGCATCACCGACTCTCAGCGTTGAGGCACTGAAGCACTCTATTGCCTATAAGCTGATGTTTACCATCGGGAAAGATCCGGCTATCGCGAATAAACACGAATGGCTGAACGCCACGCTGTTTGCCGTGCGCGATCGCCTGGTTGAACGCTGGCTGCGCTCTAACCGCGCGCAGCTTTCCCAGGAAACTCGCCAGGTTTACTACCTGTCGATGGAGTTTTTGATTGGCCGCACGCTTTCCAATGCGCTGTTGTCGTTAGGTCTTTATGACGACGTGAAAAACGCGCTGGAAGGAATGGGGTTAGACCTGGAAGAACTGATCGACGAAGAGAATGACCCAGGGCTTGGCAACGGTGGCTTAGGTCGTCTGGCAGCCTGCTTCCTCGACTCGCTGGCAACCCTGGCGCTGCCGGGCCGTGGCTACGGCATTCGCTACGATTACGGCATGTTCAAACAGAACATCGTCGACGGTCGTCAGAAAGAGTCTCCGGACTACTGGCTGGAATACGGTAACCCGTGGGAGTTCCCGCGCCACAACACGCGCTATAAGGTTCGCTTCGGCGGCCGCGTGCAGATGGAAGGCAAAACCAGCCACTGGCTGGAAACAGAAGAGATTCTGGCGGTGGCTTACGACCAGATTATCCCGGGCTACGATACCGACGCGACCAACACGCTGCGTCTGTGGAACGCGCAGGCCAGTAGCGAAATCAACCTCGGTAAGTTTAACCAGGGCGACTATTTCGCGGCGGTGGAAGATAAAAACCACTCCGAGAACGTGTCCCGCGTGCTCTACCCGGATGACTCGACCTACTCTGGACGCGAACTGCGTCTGCGTCAGGAGTACTTCCTGGTTTCGGCCACGGTGCAGGATATTTTAAGCCGCCACTACATGTTGCATAAAACCTATGACAACCTGGCGGATAAAATAGCCATTCACCTCAACGACACCCACCCGGTGCTGTCGATTCCTGAGTTGATGCGCCTGCTGATTGACGAACACAAGTTTAGCTGGGATGAGGCGTTCACCGTCACCTGTCAGGTCTTCTCGTACACCAACCACACGCTGATGAGCGAGGCGCTGGAAACCTGGCCGGTCGATATGCTTGGCAAGATTCTGCCGCGTCACCTGCAGATTATCTTCGAGATTAACGACTACTTCCTGAAAACATTGCAGGAGCAGTACCCGAACGATACCGGGCTGCTGAGCCGCACATCGATCATCGATGAGTCCAACGGTCGTCGCGTGCGTATGGCATGGCTGGCGGTGGTGGTGAGTAAGAAAGTCAACGGCGTTTCTGAGCTGCACTCGAATCTGATGGTGCAGTCGCTGTTTGCTGACTTCGCCGCCATCTTCCCGATGCGCTTTACCAACGTGACCAACGGCGTGACGCCACGTCGCTGGCTGGCGCTGGCGAACCCGGCGCTCTCCGATGTGCTGGATGAAAATATCGGTCAGACCTGGCGTTCTGACCTGAGCCAGCTGCAAGAGTTAGAGCAGCATATCGACTATCCGAAAGTGAATCAGGCGGTGCATCACGCCAAGCTTGAGAACAAAAAGCGTCTCGCGACCTTTATCGCCCAGAATCTCAACGTGGTGGTGAACCCGAATGCGCTGTTCGACGTGCAGATAAAGCGTATTCACGAGTACAAGCGTCAGTTGATGAACGTGCTGCATGTGATTACCCGCTACAACCGCATCAAGGCCGATCCGGATGCGAAGTGGGTACCGCGTGTGAACATCTTCGCGGGTAAAGCGGCTTCCGCGTACTACATGGCGAAGCACATTATCCACTTGATCAACGATGTGGCGAATGTGATCAACAACGATCCACAGATTGGCGACAAGCTGAAAGTGGTCTTTATCCCGAACTACAGCGTGAGCCTGGCGCAGATGATCATCCCGGCGGCGGATCTCTCCGAGCAGATCTCGCTGGCGGGCACCGAGGCATCCGGCACCAGTAACATGAAGTTCGCGCTTAATGGGGCGTTGACGATTGGTACGCTGGACGGGGCCAACGTTGAGATGCAGGAGCACGTTGGGGCGGATAACTTCTTTATCTTCGGTAACACCGCTGAAGAGGTGGAAGCGCTGCGTCGCAAAGGCTATAGCCCGCGCGACTACTACGAGCAGGATGAAGAGCTGCGTCAGGTTCTGACGCAAATCGGCACTGGCGTGTTCATCCCGAGCGAGCCTGGCCGCTACCGTGACCTGGTGGATTCGCTGATTAACTTCGGTGACCACTACCAGGTGCTGGCGGACTATCGCAGCTACGTGGACTGCCAGGACAAGGTTGGACGAGCTATATCAGGAACCTGAAGAGTGGACCACCAAAGCGATGCTCAACATCGCCAACATGGGCTACTTCTCTTCTGACCGCACGATTAAAGAGTATGCCTGAGCATATCTGGTATATCGAGCCGGTGAGGCTGTAAAAATAAAACCGGGGCCGATTGCCCCGTTTTTTTTCCCGGCGTCACATTACCTCACGACGCCAACGACATTTCAGGCTTTCCCAGCGTTTTCACCAGCCATTCGCTAATACGCGACTGCTGCTCGGCGTTGAGCCACATCCCCTGTTTGGTGCGACGCCAGATAGCATCGTCCAGACGGCGCACCCACTCGTGTTCGACCAGGTAGCGCAGCTCGGCTTCATAAAACTCATGGCCGAAATCTTCACCCAGCCCGGCGATATCCTTCGCCTCGCCAATAATCAGCTCACTGTTGCTGCCGTAGGTACGGGCAAAGTGGCGGGCCCAGCGATTCGGTAATGAATGGATAGCGACGGCGCAGCTTCGCCGCGTAGTCATCGCGGTCATTGCCAATCTCACCGCCCGGCAGCACGGCACCTTTGGTCCAGGCTGGGCCAATGCCGCTATAGTATGGCGCCAGTTTCTCCAGCGCGTGTTCGGCGAGCTTACGATAGGTGGTGAGCTTGCCGCCAAAGACCGACAGCAGCGGGGCTTTACGTGGTCGTCGTGAATGTCCAGCGTGTAATCGCGGGTGATGGCCTGTGGCGAATCGGACTCGTCATCGCACAGCGGGCGCACGCCGGAGTAAGTCCAGACGATATCTTCACGGGCGAGCTGCTTTTTAAAGTGGCCGTTGTAGACCTTCAGCAGATAGTTAATTTCGCTCTCGTCGATCTCAACGTTTTTCGGATCGCCATGGTACTCCCACGTCGGTGGTGCCGATGATCGAGAACTCATCCATCCACGGGATCACGAAGACAATACGCTTATCTTCGTTTTGTAAAATATAGGCCTGCTTCTGGCTATGCACGCGCGGTACCACGATATGGCTGCCTTTAATCAGGCGAATGCCGTACGGCGATGGCAGGTGCATGCCGTCGTCAAAGAACTGTTTCACCCATGGACCGGTGGCGTTCACCAGGCCGCGAGCCTGCCAGCGGAATTTTTCACCGCTGTCGATATCTTCCGCTTCGACGACCCACAGCCGTTTTCACGTTTTGCCGAGATGGCGCGGGTGCGGGTACGGACTTCACCCGCCTTTCTTAACCACCATCTGCGCGTTGCGAGCACCAGGCGCGCATCGTCGACCCAGCAGTCGGAATATTCGAAACCGCGCACGATCTCCGGCTTCAGTACGGATTCTGCGCCAAAACGCAAACCGGTAGAGGCCGGCAGACTGGTTCGTTTGCCCAGATGATCGTACATAAACAGGCCGGTGCGAATCATCCACGCCCGGGCGCAGGTGCGGGCGATGCGGCAGGCGGAAACGCATCGGGATAGCGATATGCGGGGCCATTTTCAGCAGCACTTCACGCTCGGCCAGCGCTTCGCTTACCAGGCGGAATTCGTAGTGTTCAAGGTAGCGCAGACCCGCCGTGGATCAGTTTTGAGCTCGCGCTGGAGGTGGCGCAGGCCAGGTCTCTGGCTTCCAGCATCAGTACGGATAACCCGCGTCCTGCTGCATCTGCCGCAATGCCTGCACCGTTAATGCCGCCACCTATCACAATCAGATCTTTGGTTTCCATTATTGCTACCTCTGAGACTTTCGTTATAGCTTCATTAATGTTCGTTATCGCTCATAATAGCAAGTAAACGCGCTTTGGTAACATAGAAAAAACATTTTCAGAGTGATGTGCATAACATATTGGCGTTTACGTACCAGTGAAGACGTACACTTGGCGGTAAAATGTCGTCAGCAAGACACCTGCCATAACGATAAGAGAGCACCATGGATTCAGTTTGAATGTATTAACGTAGAACAGGCGCACCAAGAAGCTTCAGCAGAATAATGCGGTGCTGGTGGATATTCGCGACCCGCAGAGCTTTGCCATGGGTCATACCCCAGGCGCATTCCATCTGACCAACGACACGCTTGGCGCGTTTATGCGCGATAACGATTTCGAAACCCCGGTGATGGTGATGTGCTATCACGGCAACAGCAGTAAAGGTGCGGCGCCAGTACCTGCTACAACAAGGCTACGACCAGGTTTACAGCGTCGACGGTGGCTTTGATGCCTGGCATCGCCACTTCCCGGCTGAAGTGGTACACGCCGGTTTCCAGGACTGAACTCGTTTTTCCCTTCCAGATGCCGTCTCCCGTTGGGCGGCCTTTGCACGCCGCTGCAACGCATCCGTAAGGGTTTGGGTATATACTGTCCCCTTTTGTGTGGAATAGAAGCGACCTGCTGATGTTGATGATCACCTCTTTACCAACCCTCGTGTTGCCCAGGCTTTTGTTGACTATATGGCAACACAGGGCGTTATTCTGACTATCCAGCAGCATGCGCGAAGCGATGTCTGGCTTTCCGATGAATCGCAGGAAACGCGCGTACGCGAAGAGCTGGAACGTTTTCTGGCGAATCCGGCCGACCCGCGTTATCTGGCGGCAAGCTGGCAATCCGGGCAGACCAACAGTGGCCTGCACTACCGTCGTTTCCCTTTCCTGGCCGCGCTAAAGGCCGGTGCTGGTCCGGTGACGATGACCATCATGGCAGCCTGCATTCTGGTGTTTATCCTGATGAGCGTGCTGGGCGATCAGGCGGTGATGATCTGGCTTGCCTGGCCGTACGATGATTCGCTGAAATTTGAGCTCTGGCGCTACTTTACCCACGCGTTAATGCATTTCTCATTCGTCCATATCCTCTTCAACCTGCTATGGTGGTGGTACCTCGGCGGTGCGGTTGAAAAGCGCATTGGCAGCGGCAAACTGGTGGTGATTACCGTGATAAGCGCCTTGTTGAGCGGCTTTATTCAGCACCAGTTCAGTGGCCCGTGGTTTGGTGGCCTTTCCGGTGTGGTGTATGCCTTAATGGGCTATGCCTGGCTGCGCGGCGAGCGTGACCCGCAGAGCGGTATTTTCCTGCCGCGCGGGCTGATTATGTTTTCACTCATCTGGCTGGTTGCCGGATGGTTTAACGTTTTTGGGATGTCCATTGCGAACGGCGCGCACGTCACCGGGCTGGTGATTGGCATGGCTATGGCTTTCGTCGATACGATTAATGTGCGCAAGCGAGCATAATTTTCCAGGGATTCATCATGAAACAAACACAACGTCATGACGCGATAATCGAGCTGGTAAAACTTCAGGGGTACGTGAGTACCGAAGAGCTGGTGGAGCATTTTTCCGTTAGCCCACAGACCATTCGTCGTGATTTGAATGACCTTGCGGATCAGAAAAAGATCCTGCGTCACCACGGCGGTGCGGCCGCTGCCGTCCAGCTCGGTGAACGCCTCCTGGCATGACCGTAAGGCGACCCTGGCGTTAGAAAAGAGCGCATTGCCCAGAAGGTGGCAAGCCAGATCCCGAACGGCTCCGCGCTGTTTATCGATATCGGCACCACGCCGGAAGCGGTGGGCTCATGCGCTGCTCAATCACAGCGATCTGCGTATTGTGACCAACAATCTGAACGTGGCCAACACGCTGATGGTGAAAGAAGATTTCCGCATTATCCTGGCTGGCGGCGAACTGCGCAGCCGGGACGGTGGGATCATCGGGGAAGCGACGCTCGACTTTATCTCCCAGTTCGCCTGGATTTTGGCATTCTGGGGATAAGCGGTATCGACAGCGACGGTTCGCTGCTGGAGTTTGACTACCACGAGGTGCGCACCAAGCGCGCGATTATCGACAACTCCCGCCACGTGATTCTGGTCGTCGACCATTCGAAATTTGGTCGTAACGCGATGGTAAACATGGGCAGCATCAGCCTGGTGGACGCCGTCTTTACCGACGTTTTGCCACCGCCGGGCGTAATGCAGGTGATTGCGGAAAATGATGTGCAGCTAGAGCTGTGCTGAATCTTGTAGCCCCGGCGTCACGACGTGATGCCGGGCTATATTTTAAGACATCTGCTGCTGGAATTTACCTTCGCTGAGATCGGCCACGATATGGTTCATGCGGTCTTCCGTCAGGCGGTAGTAGCGGATAGAGATAGCGGTAATCAGATAGAAGATGGCCGGTAGTACCGTAAACAGGATTAATACCCCGCGGATGGCTTCCGCTGATTGTTGCTCAACCCCCCGCCTGATACCCATAGAACGCCAGGCCCCAGCCGGTTAACGCACCGCCGATGGCGACGCCCCAGTTTGATAATAAAGATATTTGCGGCCACGTTCATGCCGGTAATACGACGCTGGGTTTTCCATTCACCATAGTTATTTGCATCGGTAATCATGGACCACTGCAGCGGAGCGTTAATGCCCTGAAGAATATTAAGGACGACGTGGACGATAAACGCGGGCATCCAGTATTCTGTTGGCAGTACAAGGAACAGCAAACCAAATAACGCGCTGAGGATATTAACCCACACCGAGGCGCGGATTTTTACACATCCACGAGCCAATATATTTTGCCATCAGGCTGCCAACGACGGCGGCAATAGTGGTGGCTAGCATAAAAATGGAAATAACGCTGCTGCCTTGTTGCAAAATATATTGTACGAAATAAACCAGCAGGCTACCGCGAACCACTACGCCACAGAGCATTGCCAGGTTATATACCGACAGCCACGCAACCACTGATCGTTTTTCATCAGAATGCGCACATCGCGCAAAATGTTCAGGTTCTCCTCTTTCACCGGCGTAATACGTTCGCGGGTGGTCATAAAGCAGATCAGGAACATGATGCAGCCGATAACGCCGAAAATCCCCATCGCCCACTGCATACCGGTCGCTCTGTCGCCGGGAGCAATCAGGTCTGCCAGCGGTAGGATTAGCGCGGTACCCATTGCGCCGCCAATTGGCGCGACGGCAAAGCGCCAGGATTGCAGGGAGAGGTTTTCTCGTGGGTCTGCGGTAATAGCCGCGCCCAGCGAGCAGTATGGAATATTAATTGCCGTATACATAAGGGTCATAAATATATAGGCAATAACGGCGTAGACAATTTTCCCGGTTTGTTCGAAGTTTGGCGT